>CABFOQ010036826.1:36899-67894 GCA_900660455.1 Gephyroberyx darwinii | reverse complement strand
AATACATCTGAACTCATGCTTAGCTGTCAAATAAATGTCAAAAAAACCATGAACTATGAATCAACATGGGGTGTTGGACTCCTAATATGGATTGTGCCTTTGGGTTGATTTTTCATTCTCTACGTCCCCTTCTTTCCCCGTGCTCTTTCACAGGTGGTCAAGCAGCTGATGAGGAAGGATTTCACTCTGGAGTTCTCTAGAGACAGGAAGTCCATGTCGGTGTACTGCTGCCCTGCCAAGTCCTCCAAAGCCCCTGTGGGAAACAAGATGTTTGTCAAAGTGAGTTTGTTTGTAATGGAATAAGCACTAAAGAAGCCATGCCAGCAAATGTTCAAAATTAGGAACGTTGCAGAAGACAAATTATAACTATAATAAAACTATCATTAGGGATTGCACTTTTGCATGAAATGGCCTGATTGAAGCTAAATCTGCTCATCCACCTGTTCACCAAACACATGCAGATTTTGACTGTGTTACCTGTGTCATCAGGGTGCTCCAGAGGGTGTGATCGACCGTTGCGCCTACGTCCGTGTGGGCACCACTCGCATACCCCTGACTGGACCTGTCAAGGACCGCATCATGACAGTGATCAAGGAGTGGGGCACTGGGCGTGACACCCTTCGTTGTTTGGCACTGGCCACCCGCGACGCACCTCTGAGGAAGGAGGAGATGAACCTGGAGGACTCCACCAAGTTTGTTGACTATGAGGTGAGTTAGTGAGGGAGCTTACAGAAGTACCAAGAGAGAAGTGAACAACAAAGTACCATAGATGAGAAAGGGTGAACAGAGATGGGTGGGACCAAACATAACTGCATGATGGTAAAGTTGAATTAGTGCTTGAAGTCTGATAACAAACCAGATAAATCATGTTGAAGATCTACATCTTTTGCTACTCTGTTTGAGCAATGCAAGAGAGAAAGTGATTCAATCTCCTGCTTGTAAGTGGCTCTAATGGACAGACTGTATTGACCCCCACTTTCCTCTGTTTCCAGACTGACTTGACCTTTGTGGGCTGCGTGGGCATGCTTGACCCCCCTCGTAAGGAAGTTATGAGCTCCATCGAGTTGTGCAGAGCTGCTGGCATCCGCGTTATCATGATCACTGGTCAGCATACCTTTTATACTCCATATTGCACTCCTAGATGACTTACTTAAGTATTATTCTATTAATCTCCATGGACCTACCATTATTTTCTTTGGTGAAAGTGCTCAGGTTTTACCCTTTTGTCCTTCTATTCAATGCTTATGTGAGAGGATGGATATGTTTCAGCACTTGAGAAATCAAGGGAAAACTAAGACAAATCTTCTTTTCTGTCCCACCCCCCAGGTGACAACAAGGGCACAGCAGTGGCTATCTGCCGTCGTATTGGCATCTTCTCTGAGGAAGAGGATGTTGCTGACAAGGCCTACACTGGTCGCGAGTTTGATGACCTTTCTCCATATGAGCAGAAGAAAGCCGTCCGCAAGGCTTGCTGCTTCGCTAGAGTGGAGCCATCCCACAAGTCTAAGATTGTCGAGTTCCTACAAGGCTTTGATGAGATTACTGCCATGGTGAGAAGAAGACAGGAACTTACTGGACAGTTTCTTTAGTCATCAGTGGGAACTGTATACTCTCGTCAGTTGATTGTGATTCAAAAGGAATGAAATAGTGTAACTGGAGGAGGGAATGAATAGGGATTGCACCTCTGGTCCCATCGCATCAGGCAAGCTCAAACACTGACATAAGAAGGAAAGCAGAGAATTTGGTTTGCCACTACTGTTTGTGTCAATGGGACCTATCTGATAAATCAACAGGCAACTACATTTTCTTGTCATATGTATTAACCTTCTCCCCATTTTCCTTCTACCCTTCACCAAGACCGGTGATGGAGTCAACGATGCCCCTGCCTTGAAGAAGGCTGAGATTGGCATCGCCATGGGCTCTGGCACTGCCGTTGCCAAGTCTGCCTCTGAGATGGTCCTGGCTGACGACAACTTCTCTTCCATTGTGTCTGCTGTTGAGGAGGGCAGAGCTATCTACAACAACATGAAGCAGTTCATCCGTTACCTCATCTCCTCCAATGTAGGCGAAGTCGTCTGGTGAGTAATTCGATTCTACGTAGATGAACATGTGTTGTGTTTGTCTGTTTGTGTGTGTGTGCATGTGTAATGTGTGTGATCCATGATTTTAACCTACAATACCAACCACAACCAATTGCCAACCAATTTGTTGGCATGTGGGGGTTTGCAGTCCTCTGACAGCATTGCTGAGAATACAACTGACACTGGAATAGCACTGTAGACTATCAACCAAATATGGAAGAGAAGTGAGAATGTAATATAACCAAGAATAGAGAAGAGAATATCATCGTGACACAACATCTTTATCCAAGACATCAAAGACAAGAAGAATGACTGTGCCAAACCTTCCCTTATATCGACTCTTTCAGCATCTTCCTGACAGCTGCCCTTGGTCTGCCCGAGGCTTTGATCCCTGTCCAGCTGCTGTGGGTCAACCTTGTGACTGACGGTCTGCCCGCTACTGCCCTGGGCTTCAACCCCCCTGACCTGGACATTATGGGCAAGGCCCCCCGTTCCCCCAAGGAGCCCCTCATCTCTGGCTGGCTCTTCTTCAGATACATGGCCATTGGAGGTACAAGGCATGATGCTCTCTCTCTCTTGTCATTTTTACTACCTGCTCAATCTTGTGCCTTTATCCACCTACTTTCATTATTAGTACGGGGACATACACATGTCCAATCTATACTTGTGTGATGTAAATTAACAACAGTGTTATCATTGGTATTGCTCTATTATAATGGTAAAAGTTTCATTTTATTCTGGTGTACCTGACCATTTAGAGTGCTTCCTTACCTACTGAGTATATTATTTGGTTTGAACGAAATAGAAAATCTTCTCATGAGGGGGTCGCTGGATGAAAATTTACCGATATTAGGGTTCTTGCGATGAAAGCCTCCAGAATCTTTGGTTTAAGATACAATAACATGTGATGCATGAATTTTAGAAATCTTTCTCCACGTCTGTTCCAGGTTACGTTGGTGCTGCAACTGTTGCAGCTGCTGCCTGGTGGTTCCTGTACAGTGAGGATGGCCCAATGGTCACTTTCTACCAGCTGGTTAGTATTTAACACTCCATTAACAATCCATTTTTATGGACTTCCTATCTCTGGGAACCTTAACACACCCAACTGAGAAACTAGATCACTGCTGTACAAATACAAACCCAAAGAGTTTAAGTTCTGAAAGGTTTAGCGAATACATTTTAGGTATTACTTGTATCCTACTCTGCATATGACTTTGTTTCCATCTTCCCCGTTCCCTCTCAGTCACACTTCATGCAGTGCAGTGAGGACAACGAGGACTTTGCTGGCGTCCACTGCGAGGTGTTCGAGGCTGCTCCTCCAATGACCATGGCTCTGTCTGTGCTGGTCACCATCGAGATGTGCAACGCTCTCAACAGGTCTGACGACAACCTGAACTCATAGGGCGCTGCGGTTACTGCGCTGAATTTGCAGCTTAGTGCTAACCTCAATTTTATTAGTTAACAATGGAATTACTATTACCTTTGAACTAAGATGCTTTCAGGGTTGTTTTTTTTTATCACAAACAGCTGCCTAATATTATTATATATAACATTCACACCAATTTCCAAAACACATAGAAGCTACATTAGAAGCACATCAGGAGTATGGAATTATGATTTTTGTTTGTTTCTTTCACAGTGTAACCCCAAAACTATAGCATTGTAGGCTGTTAATAACACATTACTGTACAGATTAGTACAAATTAAGTTTACTTGAGCCAGCTTAAAAACAGATTCCTTGAGCTTGCATCCTGAATATTGTGATATTGGTATGCATGTAAACATGCTCACTGGAGCCGAATCTTCTCAGTGCTGAGATGCTTTTTGGAAACCTAGCCAAGGACATTTTCCTTTACCACTCGCCCATGTAATCTTCAATGCTCACATGCTTCTTCACACCCTTCTGCACGCATTTAATTGTATGCATTCTCCCCAATACGAAGACATATACATTCTTACACACGTTCAGTATGCGTTAACGTACCCGTCCCCCCCATCCAACCCCACTGTCCCACCCCTGCCTCCTCCTCCTCCCTATCCCCAGCTTGTCTGAGAACCAGTCCCTGCTGCGCATGCCCCCCTGGAGCAACGGCTGGTTGGTGGCCGCCATGAGCCTCTCCATGTCCCTCCACTTCATGATCATCTACGTCGACCCCCTGCCCGTGAGTCTGTCCTCCTGCACTACAGCCCTCTTCTCCAAACACCATTCATCTCCCACTACTCTTCCCTGACTCAACACACTCATGTTCACACACTCTCACACACACTCCCGGTCCTTCCCATCCCCATGCTCTCTCACACTCTCATTCCTTTAGTACTTATGGATTTTTATGCATTACTCTGTCACTCTGATTGCTAACCCAGTTGTTGATTAGGATGCTACACTCAAGCCAGTCACTCGAGACAGTCCCAAGCTTTTCTGCACAGCTTAGTGCTGATAGGTTTAAGAAGCATCAGTAAGCCACTCAACTTCCTAAGCTCTTCTATTTCCTGAGACAATTTACCAAAAGCCCCATAGCACAGTGACTAACCCCAGGCTAAATTCCTGTCAGCCACTATCAACCTGTAAAGTATTATACACTTCACAGGGAATATAAGACACACAGCTGCTGTAGCTTCTTGGTAGCAGATAACTATACTTTCTTAAGTTCAAAATGACATTTTTCTCCCTAGTGTCAATAGCTGCTTACTCTCTGTGTAGCTACTAAACCTACCCATTTAAGGTGTACGTCACAAGGGTGATCTGCCTGGAATTGAGCCTTTGAATCTATCAGGACTTAACAATAAGGAATTGGATGCAAGCGGGCTTGACTGCATTATCTAACATCTCTAGCTGTAATAAAGTACAACCAATGAGTCAAACCACCACCCTCGGTAAACGAGATAATGCAGCTCTTATGAAGAAGCCCTAATCTAATTATCAGTTGCCATAACCACCATTATTTATGTCATGTTTGAATTTCTTTCTTTCAATCCTTTCAAATGCTGCTGGTTGTCATTGGTGAGCTGACTGGCTAAATGAATGTGAGTGTGTTTGCCTAGCAGCCGTGACACCGGTGTGCTCTCCTCCACAGATGATCTTCAAGCTTACTCATTTAAATGTGGAAAAGTGGCTCATGGTGCTCAAGCTCTCCTTCCCAGTCATCCTTATTGATGAGGTGCTCAAGTTTGTGGCCCGCACATATCTGGAGGGTAAGCTGAACATTGACCAGTTTAACAAACTTCCCAATTCTAAAAGCATTGTGTTTATGGATATTTCAAAGTTCACAAATCCAGAGGAGATATAGTCGACCCTATACATGAGAGAGAGACCAGGGGCCTCATGAAATGGTGGATGTGCACAAAAAGGATGTTTGCACATCTTTATATGCAAAGTTGATTTCTAAAAATCAAACATGACCGGAGAGACCTGTGTGATGTCTACACACTTGCATACTCAAGGGCATTTGGGTATGGCATATAGTGATGTTGAATAGTAAAGTTAGGCTAGTGCAAAGAATGTACAGTGGGCCTGTTGTTTCACTCCACCACAGGCCTACTCATATTGGCATACCACTCAATATAGTTCACTATATTTTCAATATATATATATATATATATATGTGTGTGTAATAAGGTTTAGGGTTGGATACATTGATTCAACACATCATGAGATGACCTACATTGTTTGATAGGCTATCTGCTTCAAATTGAATAGGAGCATTTTTCAATACCTGCATGTTGCTGTCATGATGGTACATTACATTGGTGTGTAATGATGTGTAATGACTGCCCTGGTACTATTGGAAGACGATGGCAGACTTTGCTGGGAAGAGGTCATATAAAGTTTCTGGCATTTGATGATGATATGCACCAGAGCTTTCCTTTATTACTGCTGCAGTATTTCTTACCATTTTAGCATCAACCTATTCAGTACTGATTTACTGCTATGCTCTCTTTCATTTTCATTTTCTTGGCAATGAATGTGTTGAAGGAGAAATGAAATAGTAAACAGGCAATCATGGGGCATTTCAACAACCATTTATTGCCATAGTAATTGGGAGTTGATGGGGTATGGATATTAAGCTCATTGAAATGTGTACAAATTCACTACTGATTGCATTTCATAATAAGAAACTTGTAAAAAAAAGAATTTAGACTGTCACTCTTCCCATAGTGGTTAATGGAATGCTATGATTTACTTTGTTTACCTCCCTATTAAATGTAATTCAACTGTTAACCTCTTCTTCCATTCCTGCCATCATTTCACCTATCCTCCATCCTATATCCTTACTCTTTTTTTTTTTTTTTACTTTGATGACCTTAATCCAACTTTCCTCTCCCTGGACCGTCTTTTTCACCACTCCCTTTATGACAACCCAGCCTAAACCTGTTTTCCCCTCCTCCGTATCCCTGTAACAAAGCAAGGTATCCCCCTTACTCACGCTTTATATTTAAACGCTCTGCATGCACCCGTCTTGAAAGCTTCATGGATTCTACGTCTTTAAGTGACTCTATCCAGACGATGCCTGTTTGTGTGTGTTTTGTTGATTTCTTTGCTTACGTGTTACCTTACCTCACCTGCTGATCTTCCTGAACTAATGTACTTGGAGCCTGAACATAGCTGTGATCAGTCCTGCTGGCTCTGTCAGTAATTTCCATTGGAAATCTGTTGTTTTGTCATGGAACTGTTGGGCATACGTCGTTTTAATCCATTATCATTCAAAGCTTGGAAATTTCACATGAGCATATTGCATGAAGTAGCCTTGTAGCTCTTCTAGGACTATAAAATGTAAAAACCCTCATGGTGAGCACCTACACTGCAATTAGATGACCTTGATCAAACTAATATTGTGCATATTTACAACAAGGTAAAACATAATCCAAATGGTGCTGGACTGTGTTGAGTTTTATTATACCTCAAAATAGACTTTGAAGGCTTTGTTGTGATTGTCTAAGAATGCAGCTTTTTTCCATCTAAGTTCTTCTTGACCTTGCTCATAGATAAACATTAAGAGATGCTTTGAATTTCAGATTTTCAACTACTTTTTCACTGTAAGGGAAACAATGTAAGGGCTCATGAGAATTCCTCATTGAAATTATTGCAAGCGAACTAATAGGCCTGCAACTAGTGCTGGAAATGCTTTTCCCACAATATGACGAGACTGGTGAAAAAATAATAGGCTTAAGTTCAATATGTACAGTACTGTGCAAAAGTCTTTTTTTATATATATAGATTTGGTCTTCGACTACATTATTGCCCTTTATAGTATTTTTTTATATTTAGAAACTTTTCATTTCATTATTTTTGAAAGCATCTTCAGTTTATAAATTATTTTTTTTTTACATGTGCATAAGACAGTACTGTATCTCTTAAAACAAAAACACTTCAGCCCATTTAACCCATAGTCCTAACCTAAACACACCATTACTTTACAATGACAAAATGTTATCTTGCTCATCCAGGGAAAGTCTAGAGGAAAAGTGCAACAGAGAGCGTGGATGAGACTACCAAGAAGATGGAGAGAAAAGGTTAAGCACGCCGTGCCAACAGTCACTTGAAGTGATTACAAATAAAATCAAGTGGCATGAACAAAACACATTTGCCATCTGAAAAAATACCAAAAAAAGTTGCAAATATTTTTTCTGTGTATGTACTGAAATTAATATATAGGTGAGAGTTATTAAAACTATTCTGTGATGATTCTATTCTTAAAGAATAAAGATGTGTATTAAAGAAAAATGAATTGTCAAACTTGGATGTGGTTTAGTTTTCAGTTTGTTTTGTCCTGCCGTTCATAATTGTTCAGTGCATAATCTTCTGTTAATATATATTTATATATGTTTATATATATATATATATACACACACACTTAATAGTGGTACTGTTAAGGAACAGAACACAAGGATTATGTCGTGGTCAGTCTGTCCTCAGGAGAAGCTGAGCAACCTCATTGTAGTCATTAGAGTACTGACCACCATATGATCCCCTAAGTTCAACAGTACATTGTCCATTAACATCTATTTGACAAACATTATTTTTAAGTGTTAAACTTTGTTACCATCAGTTGATTTTTCACCTGCCCAAGCAGAAACTCTGTAGCTAGTCAATACGTTGCTAACTAGTTGAGAATATATTAACCCAGTTTGGTTCCTGACTGATGGGACCGTTGCACAAGTGGGATGGATACAGCCATAAATAAATATTCAGTATGAGAATTCATGTTTAATTTCATTATTTTTGCCCAATAATATTTACACATTGAATTTTGGCATTTGAGTGGTGTATGATGAGGTATCCATCATGTCACCATCACAAATGAAATATCTCACAGCTAATCATTTTGCTGGGATGGGACTACTGTTGTATGAAACTTTGTTATATTATTATGCTATTTGGTTATGAACAGATTGAAGAGAACAGGCACAGGCGATCAGTAGTTGTTCACTGTGTATTAACACAAAAGATAATGGAAAGTTGACATTCACATTCCTTCACTGATTTTCAAAAGTCACTTTTCCAATCCACCATCACAAAATTGTTTGAAGTCTAAAAGCTACGACATGGTTGTAGTTCAGAACAGGAGAAATTAGTGTTGTTGAGAAAAGTCAAAGATTACATATAATGTGACTTCATTATTGCACTGGTGGTTTATAGCGTCCTCATATTTGGTCACAGAGAAAATCCAAAATACTCTTACATGGGAAAATGATTATGTAGCTTGTATAGCCTACTACTACTAGCTGATACAGTGTAAATTGAGCCGTTGTCGAGTGTTTTGCTGGTGTCATCAGTTTTATAAATACAACTTAATAATAAAAAGGTGTATTGGTGCAGGTATAAATATGTTACTTCATGTAAGAACAGTGTTACAGAAATATTAAGTTGCATCAAAGACTCCCATATGAAAGATCAGTTTGGTCCTAACTGTTTAGTCACACCATCCAAACACAAACCAACAAAAATCTCTCCATTTCAGAACAAGTGGACCTGCTCCCAAGTCACAATATACACACTGGCAGTGAAACTTGCTACTATAATCTCAGTGGTCATTCTACCGTAGCGTCCATATTCCATGTTGCCATGGATACTTCAGGCTTGGCTCTTATTGGTCACTCTTGGAATGCTTAATCTTGCTCTGCTGCTTTGGTTCCAATGTGGCGTTGTGAGGCTCACGTGGCATCGGTGGGCGGGGAACCCTCTTCACCGATTCCCTCTCCCAGGATTTCCCTGACTTGTTCAAGACTCTCAGCCTGGCGGATTAATTCCAATTTAACCTGTAAAGGGAGAGAGAGAGGGAGACAGAAAGAGATATAAAGAGTGAGAGATGGAGAAAGAAAGACCGACATTTTCTTATTCAAATGTTCTTGTAAACATATGACAGTGAATATAACTGTAATTACACATTCTACTTCTGAAAAAAAAATGCGTCTGTTGCCATTACAAGTAGTATCCTCACTTCTCTGGTTCTGCAGAAGCTTTTATTTGGTGTATTTTTGGAGACTTTCCCAATAGACTGCAAAGTCATGTAATGAACTCCACTAATAGAGAAGAGCTCCCAGGGCCTATAGAACATAGCACCGGTGGTTGTTACCACTATCTAGATAGTGTAGAGCAAATCCTAGAGGATTACCCAGCATGATTTGGGACTGGCTGTATCAGTTTTTGCAGGAGCTAATGAGTTTCAGGAGCTCAGGAGCTAATGAGTAATGAGTTTCCCAGATTTCTCCAGCCAGTTTGGACACAAACAGTCTAGTCACAAACCTGCCTCTACCACCACCCGTGTAAAGCTGATCGGTCCCAATCATGGAGCCAGGCTACAAAGAAAACCCTACCTGCAGCGACTGGGAGAGCTGGACAAAGTCCCTCTGTACAGTCTGGCTGGTGTCCACCTGGGAGCGCAGGCTGATCACCTGGCTACGCAGCTCTAGACATTGCTGCCGCAAGGCCACCTGCCAGCCACAGAGCAAAAAGAGAAAATGTTATTGCAAGCTTAAACCCTAATGCAACATAACAGTGTGCCCCCCACCGTTTCCCATAGTGATTTATTTGTGCTGGCCCATTTCAGTATCAGACAGGCTCACCACAAATAGTTTTCCCAAACTCACACAATAAATCACCAGCACAAATAACAGAAGGAACGCGTGGGAATCATTGAACTACATATGCTACAGCTACTGGGCATGCATCCACAGTAAAACATAGTTTAGTGCTAAAAGCCAGTTGCAGTTACCTTATCATTGCTGAGGGCTTTGCTGGTGCTCTGCAGGTGAGAGACCGCTACCCGCAGAGCTTCAACCTCAGTGTGGCAGGCCAGCAGCTCAGCTTGCAACTGGTCCTTCTGGCCCTGGATCCTCTCCGCCTCGGTCTTCAGACTGGACAGCTGCACTGGAGACGGTCAGAAACGAGGCACAGGTCCATGTTATGAATCCACATCAAACCAAAACCCAAAACCAATCAACAGACACACAGACCGACCAATAATAAAGCATGATGAGTTCTTAGCTCACCTTCTAAAACTTCTGTTGACAGCAGACGCAGGTGGCAGACAGAAAGAGAGAGGGAACGATTAACAAGATGACAAAATAAAAAGACAGTCACCATAAACACCACCTTGACATTTTGGATTTGTTAGCTAACCAAGCTTACAATAAATAATTAGGTCAAAAGCAGCATCTTTTTTGACAATATGACTTGAATATGACAAAAGTGTCTGGTGAAGAAAAGTGACCACCTAAATCTCTAAATAAAAACTTTCACAAAAGAAGAGGAAAAGTGAAAGATGGACAGACCGCTCTCCTCTGTCTGGGTGTCCAGCTGCTCCTTCAGGTTGACTATCTCTATGCGAAGGCGCTCCTCACAGTGCGCCCCCTGCAGGCCAAATTTAACCAGTGAATGCATTGGTAGGAGGATGCTTCTGACTTGCTGCTATAAAGAGGAGCCGTCATGTGCTGTAACACAAGGACTGCTCAAATGTGTGGAACCAAGAGACATTTTTAAACTGCAAATAAATGAAAATATTTTTGCTACATTCCCTGTTTATATCAGGTTTTTAAAGTAGATTCTGAATGAGTTTTCCTCATCATTGTATTCCTAGAGCCTATACCATTGAAAACCTAGGACAGTTGTTTGTACCTGGAGTGTGGCTGGGAGTGCTGTGCTGGTGTCTGGTCCCTCATCCTCAGTCTCCTCTCCTTTTAGTCTGGACAGCTCACTGCACATCTTCCTCTGGGACTGGGACAGCTCTGCCTGGACTCACACATAGACAGATGCACACATGTACATTTGAAGACCTACTCCTACTAAACGAAGGTGCTAGTAAGACGCACAATTTAATACCTGGTAGGTATTTCTACAGACTAGCAATGGGAATTATTTGACCACTAGTCAATAGAACGCTGTGTGGTGTTTTAGTTGCTTCATTCTGCACACACACACGCACACGCACACGCACGCACACACACACACACACACACACACACACCATCATTCATTGTTGGGTGAACAGGAGTTGGCATACACAATTGTCAGTAAATGTCTGTCCTTAGCATTTTTATTTTTTTTATTTTTACAGAAGTCAGTTAAATAACTTAACATTAATCATAAGCAACACCGGGTAGGATCAACAGCATGTCACTCACCAGCCGGCTCTGGACCGCATTCTGTGATTGGCTTAAAGATTTCTGTAAGTCCTGGAGGAGGGCCTCTGAAGTCTGGACCTGAGACTGGAGCAGTGATACCTGAACAGACATGCACACACATGAACATGCCTGTAACTCTGTATGAATCATATCTACTCTGTATTTATGATCTGTTTAGTGTGTGTATGTTTGTGTGAGCATAGCGCCCACACACACACACTTATGTAGCCACAATCAAAAGCAGAGCTGCCCACCTGTTTGTGTGTGTGGTTGGTCTGTGTGTCCAGCTCTCTCTCCAGCTCCTCCCTCTCAGTCTGCAGCCGACTCACCTCCCCTTGCAGCTCTGACACCTGCCCAACACACCACACTACAGCTTGAATCATAAGTTGCATGCAAAGTTGTTTGTTACAAGAAAATGAACACATTTTATTCTTTTGAGGGTACATTTGCAAGTAGTCTCACAAGATGTGCGAATTTGGGCAATTGCATGTAAAATGAGAAAAATGAGGGGAAAATGTGAAAAATAGAAAGACCCTTCGTCCATGTTTGTGAATGGACATGCTGAAACAGATGTGACAAGTGGGTGCAAAGTGACCTGTCAATCGGTGTGGAAAAAGGCAAAGCAGTGGCCCAAAAAGAAGTGACTAATGTTTATTTTCCTCAGAAAAACCCTAGTATAAATGCAGACTTTTAGGGTTTACGTGTATGAGTGTTAGTGTGTGTGTGTGTTATAGGGTTGCACAATAATTCAACACTACCACAGTATTGTGACACTGAACCCTGTGACCTGCTTTCAAATAATCGCTGTACCAAAAGGTATTGCCTACAAGGTACAAATGCTTGTGTTTGCATCCCCAAAGTGCGAAAGGTAAGCTATTGAAAGAGCTGGTAAGGTTGCACCATTATCGTCTGTCATCTTTCTAGGACGGCTCCACCCTTTAATCAAGCAGTTGTTCTTTGCTCTTACGACCAATCTTGCAATGCTACTTGATATGGTGATATCGCTCTGGGTTATTATCGTTACATAAAACTATAGCGTGACAACCCCAGCTGTGTTATTGACCTGAGCGTTGAGTGTGTCCCAGTCGCTGTGTGTGACCAGCCGGTGTCCAGCCGGTGGCAAGTAGATGGCTTCAGGCACCAAGGTTCCTGTGGAAACCAGGGAGGCGGTGTCTTCCTGAGGAGGACATTTTCTGAGCAGAGAGGGCGTGTCTAAGGAGAAGGAGGAGAGCGAGGCCGTGTCACAGTGCCTGGAGAAATAGCCTTCGCTCAGAAGCCCCGCCCCTTCTCCCTCCACCGCCCCCTCAGGCTCTGCTGGTTGGCTATGGGGCCTGTCCGGCGTGGGCCTTGTCTCCGTCTCTGGCAGGCTACTGGTAATACATCCCAGAGACTCTTGACTGGCGACTGCATCCATCCTGCCTTTTCTACCACTGAGCTACAAGGTAGAGAAAAACAGATGAGGGGATTTATTCCAAAACTAGAAAACCAGTTTATAAAATAAATGTTACCACATCTTCAATTTCTCATGCACACTCACCTGGGTCTGTCCACTCGCTCTCCTCCACTCCACTGGCTCAGACTGCAGAACAGCTATCCTGGCTTCATACTGTGCTGCTGTCTCTGGCAACAACAGGAGAAAGAAATAATTACGTATTATATTCTCTTATTTACTTCCTTATTTTTTTATTATGGATCTATTACCCTTCCACGATGAATTCTGACGGGCCTCTGTGATATAAAGTATCCAAGCAAACATTTTGACTTTGAATAGACGTTGATACAACTGCCTGCACCAACATTAAAAACTCGATAGCTGATACCTGCATTGTTTTGTTAAATCAGAGCCTAAATATCTTTCTGATATCAGATATCCTCCTGCACGTAGCGGTCCATCAAACGCTTGCTAGGATGCCTCGAGGGTTTTTCCGTAAGGCTTTATTTCTTTCATCAGCGTCGGGTGTTAGGCCTATCTGTAACTCCGATCCTAGCATGGCTAACTCAGATTAAAGAAATAAAGTAACTATAATCCGTCCAAAAAACATGTAGCCTGATTATATATACCTGATTATAGATACTTTATCAGGAATTAAAGCTGCATCTGGGATTACTTCATGATTCATAAATAGGGATTTTTAGAAGTTAGAATAATGTCACAATTTGAAAGAGTGGAACAACTGAACCATATGTGAATGTGCCCCTGCCCCTGGTAAAGACGTACTTATTACCATTACCATTGGAGCTAGACAGAAGTTTCACTCTATCTTGGAGCTACCTAGTCTTCATTTGGCCAGTAGAGGGTTGACCCAATCAGATTTGTACATCACATGCCGTACATACTTGTGAGTCAAACAGCAGCTCCCTGTTGGAGCAGTTATGTTGCCAGAATTTTTGCTGTGACGTTGCTTCATTTGACAAAATGAAAGGTGTCTTCACACAATGTTCAGAAAATTAACAACAATTAACAATTAACAGCAACAGGTTTCCATCATTTAAAGCCATTTCTAAAGTCAGGTTTTCTGTCACAGTAAGACTTTGAAAAACATGTGCATGCCTTTTTTAGAGGTAGATTAGACTACTGCAGTGCCCTCTTCTCCACTCTTCTGAAAGAAAAACTGTGTGTGCAGCTTACATCTGTTCTTATCTTCCAGTACACTTTAGAGTTGACTTTACAATTCTGCTGCTTGTGTACAGAGCTCTAAAAGACCTGGCACCACATTTCTGACTTGATCCCAAGATATCAGTCAGCTCTCAGGTCTTCTGGCATGGGTATTTTAGCTGTTTTTCAAGGATGAACTCAAAAGCTGGCGAAGTTGCTTTAAGCTATACTTGAAATAGTCTGCCAGAGCTCCCAACAATAACCTCTTATAAAACTAAGCTTGAAACTTTTCTTTTGTCAAAAGCCTTTGACTGCATCTTATTCCTGCACATGTGTGTGCATATGATGTATGTATGTATGTTTTATATTTTCTCCATGTGATATGAATTTCTATAGCGGGTTGTATTACTTTTGTATACATTTTACTTTACTGTTACTGTTTTCATGTAAAGCACATTGAGTTTCCTTGTGTCTGAAGTGTGATATACAACTATAGTCTGTCTTGTGTCCCACGATGAGATCAGATTGACTTCATTTGAGTCCTGAGCTGAAAAACATTTACAAACTCCTACTTTATGGTGAGATGGTGAGATCAGTTTTTTCTTTGCCATTATTTACTAAATGGTATAGAGCTATGGTGCAAGGTTTCAGCTGTGATACTCACATACACAGCTTCAAATGAAGGTTTTGATTACCCTCCAGTTACACAAAGAATACACAACAAAATACTGTGTATTACATATGCATTCATTTACACACACGTGCAGCACGCACAAAAACTCTCATACATACACAACGTGCCTACGCTTTTGATCTGTCACCCACACATGTTAACACATGGAAACAGATAACCAAGCATGCACAGACCTCTGAGAGCCTCCTGCAGAGACTGGATCTCTTGATCACATTGTTGCTGCAGCTCTGCCAGCTCCTCCTGTTTGCTCAGCTCGCAGATCGTCGCCACACCCTGCCAATGTTCTGCCTGAGCTCGGTAATCGGCTAGTTGGGCCTGCAGACTCTCTGAAAATGACAAACAAGTTGCAGTGTTTCCCCTATGATTTTAGGTTGTTTGTAGTGGTATCAAACAGAGGCAGGTAAGATACACATAGCAATAGGGACGGTGTACATGCAACCCAAGAAGATTTCTTGTTATTTTACTGCATCCGTTTCTTGAATACATTTGTGGTGGGAATGTTCGCTATGGTAGTGAGTCCCACCAATAGGTCTTGGTATGGGAAACAGTGAGTTGTATTGAATGGGATATCCTAAACCCTTAAGAGATCATTTCTCCGTGGGAATTACCTATTTTGTATCTGCCTTATGAGCATGTAACACACAAGGACTACTGGGAAGTGACTAACCATAACATCTGACATGATTTGTTGATTGAGAACTATGCAGGATATGCCTCTAAATTCTTTCCACCATTCAGTTTTGTACAGCTATGTAGTATGTGCGTCAGCCTTGTCAGGTGTGAAAGCAGTAGACTGAGATGGTGAAGGCTGAGATAGTGGAGTCAGTCTCCTTTAACCATGAGTCTGCCAGGCATTACCTAGTCCGTCGTTTCCCATTTCATGTCAAAGACCCCCAAATAAAGGCCATGGACGTCCGTTTGATAATGTTTTGTCTAAGGGACCCCATCTGAGAAGATTTGTGTTGGTGTTGTTGCTGCCCTAACTTCAATCAACTAAATAATAGTGAAATCAATCATTTCTCATTTGGCTGATGACCCCCTAGTACCCCATCAAGGACCCCTGACCCACTGAGTCTACACAGGATAGAAAACCACAGGATACACTTAACTGCAATCAAAGGGTTCAACTGCTGTGAAAATACAGTTCCTTTGAAATTGTAGTGTCAGTTAACTGTTGTTGACCACAACAGCATTATGTACAGACTCCAGCAAGCACACTACATAGACAAAGTTCTTTACAAGGGGACAGCTGGCAGGTTGCTCCAGATGTAGGTGACTCACACAGAAGACACTTGTTGCTCTGACCAGAAGTTCCCAAACCTTTTCAAGCCAAGGACCTCCAAGTAGATCTGCATTAGACCACTGACTCACACTCAGTAAGATTTTGTTCCAAAAAGCCCATAAGAGATTATTTTGGTTGTTAGCTCTGACTTGATACAGAATTATATTAGTGTCTATCCTGTAGGTACGGTGATAACCAGTGGAGGGAGTGAAACCTCATCCTTTTACCATCCTCGTTGTGTTAACGTCTTCAGAATGAAATAATGGTGAAATTGAATTAATTCTCATTTTTACTGTGACCCCCTGGAACCACCTCAAGGGCCCCTAGGGATCCCCGGACCCTGGTTTGGGAACAGCTGCCTAGGGACACGTTGGCTTGCGGCTAGCAGTTCTCGTTTGTTTTAACGAGGGATGTTAACAATGCTAACAGGCTAACGTGTCCCGATAGAGCCAATAGCACAGAAACGCTTTAACCAGGTCCACAAGTAACGTAATCTAAAACTGAGAAAGTGACAATATCCTTTTACCTCTACCTATCAAATACAGCTAACCACGTCAGTTGTAAAGTAAATATCGAGGTTTCTCATGAACGTTACCTGTGTCTTCATTCTTAGAGGTTACCTTCTCATCAGACAGCTCCATTAGAAAGACAGTTCATCGGCGGCGCGTCTGATAATAAAAGTGTATCAGAAATCCGAGCAACCCACCATAGTCATTTTGTACAAACGCTGGAGTTTTGGCATGGGATTATCTGCCCCTTGTCAACTTCAGGAAACAACTTTCCCCGGTCTAAGCCTACGGAAATTACGTAAACTTCCTTCCTATTCAGAATGCCTTTTCCGCTCCTAGGTTTGTTCACTCTTGGCTGGTTTTCTTGTAACTTCAGCACAAAGTTATCACTTCTTCTGTTTAGCTACTGCCAACGACACTGGAGATAAATAAATAGTCCATCAATCCATCTGAAAAGTTATGGCCAGTGACATGACACAGTCAGTACCAAAGTGTGGTCCAGGGACCACGAGGGGCCCTTGAAGGGTTCCCAGGCCTTGGATCAAGGAACAATTGACTCGGTGGTGCTATTAGACGATTACTGTTTTGTAACCATGACTATGAAACTAATGAAGATAGAGACTTCCAATTCCTAAGGGCATGCTTGCAGGGCCGAAAAATCAAAAGTTAAAATGTAAGCGATAGAAATGATGTCTTTGGGTGCAGACTAACAGCAAGTTCATGACTCATTTTGAAGATAGGACAGTAAAAATGTTACAGGAATGACTTTTCTGATTAGGTTTCACTCTTCCCACAGTTATCTCTCCACCTGCATACAAAAATCTTCTCATATCAGGATGCCAATATCAAACAGGGGTCTGCTGCCTGTTATCTATTTGGGGGAAACAAGTACTCTAATGATAAAGATGATTAATGTTGCTCAGGTTTTCAATGCTGCTCTGTCTCTTATTAAGGGCGCCCTCTGGTGGAGGAATTCCTAATCTATACAATGCTAGATAATCCATTGAACAATTTATTATTTTACCGCCCTGTATGTGATTACATTATAGTCATTTAGCAGACACTTTTATCCAAACTTACAAAGGTGATAGTTGACACTATGTGGGGATCGAACCCACAACCCTGAGAGTCTCATGCTCTACTGACTTAGCTGTCCGGGCCGTGATGATAGTGCACTACCCCCTGCATCGATAATATGACTTCCCCAACACTGTTCCCAAACGAAACCTTGCTTCCTTCACTTTCCAGCGATGCCATCAGCAATACAACACAGGTAGAAAATTCCTAATCTCCTATTAGAAATAAAGGGGAGTTGTACATTAAATAATGCAAAATCACATGCCTGCTTTCCTCAGCTGCACCTACATTTCAGTTAGTCCCTCTCTCCAACACTGCTATTATCCTCTGCATGCTGGCTTACCCTGCCACAAAACAAATGCTTCAGAGAGGCCTTTGCTGGTGGTAATATTCCTTTTTTTTTGATGGTGAAAAGATCAGAGTGAGGCCTTTGTCAGGAACGTGTGCTTTCACATCTGCAGGTGGGCAGACAGTTCAGTTGTATAGTATAGTTCATCTTCAAGGTGGTATGTCTGCAATGTCTTTTTACAGGCCGACACAGTCCTTCTGCAGAGCTCTCTTTCTGGGGGAGTTCCTGATGGAGGTCAGCACTGTGTCCTGATGAGATGTGGTCCTGTGTTGCTCGGTCATGGCTTCCATGTGCTCAGTACATAAACAGACACCAGCTAAACTCAACAGACTGTCCTTGTAGACTTTACCAAGCCTTGTCCAACCCCACCCTTTCACAAAACAGAGAACTGCACAGAAATGCAGGAGGAGGAGGCTTGCTTCTCTTGCAGGTGCAAGAGAGGATCACATCATCCGAGTCAAATCTAATAAATGCTGCTGTGTGTTATCAGTCTGGCTCCTTACAAGGAACTGGTTTTCACCAGCTGCAGTAATGTCCTCTATGTGATAGGTAGATACTTTTTCATGCTGCATGCTGATATGGTTTGCAATGCTCTGTTGCCTATCTCACAGAAAAGGCTGGCTATGCACATAGTGCTTTCTGTATGTGAAGGATAGAAAAGAAAAAACCCACATTGAATTAATTTTTATTGTGCCTGCTGAATGACAGGCTGCTTTCAACGTGACACTCTCACACAGCAGCTAAGATTTCACTTCAGTCCAGGACTCTATTGTGTCCACGGTTATAAAATGTCCCTCAATACAGAAAACTGGTTTTGTATTTAACTTGAAAGCAGGAAAGTGCATTATATGACACATTTATGACAGCTTTGCAGTCCACATTTTTTTGCGCTCCGCACCCACTTCATTTGCTTGACAAAAGCATGGTTGTCAAGCTATCAGAAATATGACATGAGCAATTATGTCATAAAATGTGATTGATAATTTCTGCTTTTGGCTTTCAATAAAAACTCTACATAGAAGCTGAATTTAGTGTTTTTATTCAACTGAGCTCCATACTTCTCTTTAGCAGGCACATGTCTGGTTTGCCCTTGGTGACATTCATCTCTGTGGGGCAGCTACATGAAATGGTATGCCATTGACGGCGTCACTTGCAGCTCCCGACTGATATTCCTTTCGGCTGAGTCGAAAATCTGTGATTAGTGCAGGCTATTTACATCCACGAGCTCTGGCCAAAAGCAGAGCCCTATTTGGAGAATTGATAAGACAAGACTTGAGAGTTCTCATCTCTATTACATCTTCGATTTTCATCTTCTCCTCTTGAAATCTGATCTCCAGAAAGACATACATTCTGCCTAGACCTCATCCATTTGCAGTCAAACATAGGGCGTGGAGAGGACTGACACTGCCGAGAAGAGAATATGAGTGAGAATATGAGAATACTAGCAAGGGTTGGGCAGACGGAAGAGGGGGATTGTGAGTCGACTTGTCAGTGATTTATTTGATAATTACTTGAAACTAGGTAGCAATAATTAATTAAACTAACACTTAGACCGACTAACTTAGTTCTACGTAGGCGTCCAGTGGTGGTAGAAGAAATATATAAATGCTTATGCAAAAGAATGAAAGGAAATGACTCCCGTCCTAATTTTGCAGGTGCAGGACCGCGGATGTGTATCATTATCCGTTTTGTGTTGCATATAGCGCCTTCAGGATATCTCTTTCCCATAAATACAAAGTCATTCTTTCATGGTCTTAAATAACTGATATTTCCAAGTAAACCAATACAATATTCAATAATGTTTTGTGTGCTCGGTCACCTCCAACAATGAGGCAAAGCAACATTTTATTTCTAATGTAAATTGAGATTATGAATTAGTACTAGTGAATGAAGTACTAGTCTAAAACGCCCGCTGGTGTCTATTTTGCTAAACCGACAGTCATGATATTAGTTTGACTGAGAGGTGCATTCAGGGCTGCATATCGTGAGATGGTTAAACCTGCACAGAGGACAGAGAAAACATTTAGTCAATAAAGGGAACCATTTCAAAGTGGCATTTACCTGATTGTTCCATCAAGCTTAATAATCCCCAGATTAATTGCTGCTCAAGAAAAACCCTCATCACTTTCTACGTTGAATGTTCTTTGTTTTTATTTATGTCCGTTCTAATGAATCATGGTAGCAATGTTGGAAAAGCAAGTACAAAAAGTTTATTTGGTCAACAATCTTACATCGTGAAATATTTAATTGCTGGTTCACAAACGTCATTTACTTAAGGAGCAGGATTTCTTCAGATAATTGAATTTCAAACACATTAATTGACGTACAGACATTTATGGTATGAAGTTAGTGGATTGGTTCCAATGTGCAGCTTCGTGTAAATAAGCTGTCAACTTCAGTAGAAAGTACAGTATAAAATATTGGTGAAAGTCGAAGAAAATCGTAACTTACGTAAAGTGATTCAAGTAAGTCAGTGCTACACGCCATTTAACCAAAATACAATTTCTGTGATAAAGTAATAATATAAATAGTTCACAATTTTCTTTAATATATAAGTGGTATGAGCCTGAATTCCTCTGAGTGGTGCACAGGCACAGTGATATTTGTATAAATGCTCTTTGTTAAAAACATACTAGTAATCAGTAACAAAACCTCACCTGCCAAGAAAGACAATACTGATCATCTTCAGGTAGTGTTTCTTCATAATTTCTAAATGGGCATTGCAGTATCTGGAGCGCCAGAACTTGGTTGGTTCCTAAGAGCCTACAGTATCACTGTTAACATAGTTATCACTGATTTACATCCATGTACTTAGAACGACATACTCAGAACTACATCACCCCATGGTAGTGGTGACATGGTCCGGCTGGTCTGAAACTTCGGCAAAGCCATGATGTGTTTGGCCCTACGTTACTGTGGGAATGTCGAGCCTTTTCATCATGGTCCTAGCGTACAGCCAAGCCTTTCTTTACAAGTCCATGTCTTGATCACCGACACTCTGGCGTAGATATTCTTCATATAGCTTTTTCTAGAGAAAAATATGGTAAATGTTACCCCAAATACCCCAATACCGCTTTTTCATTGTCAGCAGCAATTAGAACTAAAGATGTAAGTACTGGCAGATACCAAGTACTAGTGTAGTGGAACATATACACAGGAATAGCCCATATACTCTATACGTATGCTTTCACTGGGGATTCTGCATATACAGACCTAAAAATAACCAATTATATGTATCAAGATTATACAACTCTGCTGAACCTTATGATTAAAGTATATTACACAGTGGAAAATGAGTGCTAGGGCAGTGGCCTCCTCTTCTCCTGTCATTTATTTCAAATTGCAACAGGAGGCAGTCTACCTCAAAAGGAGTGGGTGGCCTACGCCACATCAACTGCTGTTGAGAAAGGCCACTAAATGTGAAACTCAGCCAAGTATTGCTACACAATTAAAGACACACACACTACCTTCTTGGTCTTGACCACGTCCTGAACATACTCTAGTTTCTCCTGCAGTTGCCTTTTCTGTCTGCCTGACAGAGTTGGTTGAGTCCTGCAAAGAATGAGAAAAACAACTCAAAGTCTCATCCAACAAGTCCATCAGTTTGGTAAGTCCACCCAAAACGTTTTTCCAAGTGTTGAAATTGGAGAAATGGTAAAGTTTCTTTTTATACTTTTTTCGAGATCCAAGTCCATGGGGAACTACTTTCCTAAAATCATATGCAGGCATGCTAACAGGAAACTGTTTACGATTTATGAAAAACTAAAGCCTTTTGGGCGGAGAGAAACCAAATTCTCAAATGATGCTGCGGAGGTCCTGTGCTCCTACCTGAAGGAGAAGCGTGCAAGGATGAGCAGGAGGAAGGAGAGAAGTACCAGCCCGCCACAGCCGTAAAGCTGATGCTCCACAGACAGGGAGTCGAACATCCGCACTATAGGACTCTGTGAATTAAAAGACAGACTAGAATTAGACCAGACCGACTCGAAGACAGGCTAAGGGCCCAATCACACAGGACACGTTTTAAGTGGCAGTCTCTCTCACACACTCACAGTAACACTCATGTAGTCACACAACATTACACTAAATGTTGCCACTGTTGCCACTCACCAGGTAGAGTGAGAGTGCCTCTGTGCCCTGATCTCCCAGGGCCACCTCCAGCAGTTCTCTGGAGAGACTGCCCAGTACCAGCAACGCCATCAGAGTCAGCGGCACGCAGAAGCCCAGCAGAGCCAGGAAGCAGCCCTTGCAGCGCGCCCGACGGTTTGTAGCACTGGTCTGCCTGCGAGAGCAGAGGGTCATGGTTATTCATTGAAGCTGTAATTGACAGATGCTAGGAGTCCCACTATTCTCTGCATTTAATTCAGAAGGAATTCTCAGCATGGGACTTTATCTGGCTTGTTATAAATCTCTAAAAAGGTTGATGATTCAAAACACTGACAAAAAGAGAGCAGATTTCCATATCATGTCCAAAGCATTTTGGATATATGCCATTTTGGGTATGGCAGCCGCATATGCAGCAAATTCATTCCACTGTCCAGGCAGTGAAATACACAAAAGTGGTAAAAATATTAGAATAAATAAAATTATTTTATCTTGATGCCCTGGCAATATTGCTCTCAATATTCATGTCAATAGAGCATTTTGAGTTAAAAGCTGAGACAAATTGGACATGTGTTGCAGTGTGAAACATGTGTTGCAGTGTGAGAGAGAAAGTGTTTGTTATGTGTGTTACCTGTCATTTGTGAGCGTATCTGTGACGGCCTCCGTGATGAGCTCACAATCCTTTTCCAGGGAGTTGAGTGTATTCTGGACGGTTTGGTTAATGGTTTTCTCGATGGTGCGACACACCTCCTCAATCTGGTTGACACAGCGACTGGGCTGAGGACAGGAACACAAACATAAATATAGCCATCAGTAAGGCCGAGTTTACACTACAAGATTTCAGACAGATTTATGATACGCAATAAGTGAGCAAAGGGGGAAATGGGAGCCTAAAAAGTTGAGAATCACCTATTTTGAACATACACAGTTCGATGCAAGTGCAACACTTACCTTGTTTGGATTAGGGATATAGATGGTGGGCATGTCAAACCCACATTTGTTGAGTCCCGGTCGCTTGCAGAGCTCCTGGACAATCTGCATCATCACTCTCTGAGACAGCCAATCACAAAACAGGAAAAAGAAAAAAATGTTTACAAAACCCCTCCAAAAAACTGCAGTCCGTCCTCTTCCATCAATGCCTCCATATATGACACCCCCTTTCACTTTTATGTGAAACATTTAATGACATGTTCACTACCTTGTTATTTAGAATTGTTTATATTCTGGAGACAAACTGTATTGGCATATGTTAACTGAGCATTGTAAACAGTCGTCATTCAAGGATACTACAGGCTAGCGGTGCCTGTCGGTTTCAATGAGAATTGCTGACAAGCCTTTACAAGGGTAGATGATGAGACAAACACGACAAATGGCTGATCAAGAAAATGTAAAGCCTGTCCATACCTGTCTGTCAGATTCTCCCCCTGCCTCGTCAGCCTTGCTCAAGTAAAAACGCAGCCGGTCCCCGTGCTTCTCGTTCAGACTCTCCACAATGTTGAGGGTGCGCTTGCACAGAGCCTGGCCCATTGGGTCAAAGAAGACCAGGATCAGGTCACACAGCTCACCTGAGAGAGAGAAGAAACCATTACTTCCCGGTTTGATAAACAGCTCCTTCGATATGTGCGAACATGCTCAGCTTGAAATGATTGAAGTGACAGAGTGTGCTCATACAGCTCCACTGAGAAACAATGGAAGACTGTCAAAATAACTATTTACTGAATTTTCAACAAGGCTCTTCACAAGACACTAATTTAAAAAGGGAGCATGCTGGTAGCAAAGATTTGTCTTTATCATGTTCGCCTCTTAGCTTACACAAACATCTGCTGTTTACGTAAGCTAACAAGCAAAGACTGTCAAGAGTGTGTGCTGTCTTGCAAAACTTTAACTGCTGACATTTTGCTTAGAAAGTTAGCTCACAAAGGAAGAGGCGTTACCAGCGGTCAAGGCCAACTTGAGACCAACTTCTATTAGCACAAAGCAGCCAGGCACAAATGGTAAAACACACCTATGAGAATGTGTTTTGAGAAGGATTTTAGGTAAATTTCTATTTCATTAAACAAATTCCAAGGAAGTATTCTACCTGAGGGACAGTAAGGTTTATCATGATGATAGATAACCTGCACAAATGAAAACTGTCTCTGGAACATGTTTAATTGCATTTTGAGGAATTGCATTTGAGGAACTGGGACCTATTACATAAGTTGAACGGTGCTGGGGGTACACAGAAATTGAATGCTGCACCACTATTTGATTTATTTATTTATTTATTTTTAAGCCAATCAATAGTGTCATTTAAAGAAATAATAGTGTCACAACATCAGCCTGACATAAAAATACAGGGGGACAACCCTGATAATTACAACAACAAATAGGGAATGACCACTCACCTAGCCACATGATGGCCTGGTCCACATTGAAAGGATACTTCATGTCTCCGTCCACTAAGCCTGGTGAATCTACAAATGTCACCAGACTGAAGCGCTTCTGTCGTGATGTGCAGACCTCTGTGCTCAGGTACTCCGAAACACCTGGCCAGTAAGGAAGATAAGAGGATTCTAGTGGCAATACAGTAATGGTGGAGAAAGTGATGATTTAACAATGAACACTAAACACAAGATATTATGCTAAAGGCACAAAGCCTTTGCACAGTAAAATAATTGCTGAATTCCTCTGGTCTGCTGCAGCGAAAATCTGGGGCAATAGCCTGAATGCTATTTTGAGTGACAGCCTATGTGTCTTCCACCTTAACCATCTTTACCTTCATGTGGGGCTCATGGTTCTATCAATGCAATCAGAGGAAGAAGACTGAGTCACTGTGGTAAGTCTATGGGAATTGCACAGAGAGGAATTGTGATCAGAATCTCACCTTTGAACTCTTGCAGAGGCTTGAAATGTGGATATAGATGAAGGGTGGCATTTCCCTAAAACAAAACCATAGGTAAGTCAGGCATCCTGTGTGAACCAAGTAGTAGGTCTTCCAGAATGATTGGCATGGCTATTAAAGGTTCACGTGATAAACCACAATAATGAGGCATTACTGTAAAGGAAAAGTTAGCAAGAGGCACTGATACGTAGAATCAGGACAGCTGATGTTGGTTGACTCAGCGACTCACATGGAAATACAAACTGAAAACTATAATTGTGACATCAAAGTGAAATATCTTTGTGCTTGTCGTGTTGCACTCACTGTGAGAGATTCTCTCTTGCGCCCACTAGTAACAAAGCTGAAGCCTTGAGTCTCAATAGCCACACCGGTGCGCTGGATGTGCTCTTCCACGTACCTGATGAAAAAGAACGTAGAAGTAACGCACCTTGATATGTTCACTACCACTGAGTGTACCATTAGTGTCAATCTAATGACTGTATTGTGAGAGCCACAGTGCCTGATGCAGATTTTCTAGTAAGGATGCACCAATTACCAATACTCATATCAGCTATTGGGCCAATAGGAGCCTACAAGAGGATATTGGTATCAAACAAACAATTCTGCAAATATTTAGTATCGGTTCAATATCCACAGTAAAGTACCATCAGTGCATCCTTATTTTTTATGATGCTAGAGATGCCAAATATAGCACTGTTGAAGATGACAAATATCAACACTTTCAGACACACAGTGCTGTAACTGACACCCAAGATTCAGCCACATAACCCAAGACACAGTTCACACAATTGAGGAGTCATTATCACTGCCATTTGTGCAGATAGGTTTAGTGTGCCAACAGAGCTTCTGCTAAAGTTGCAAAGCCTTTCATTATTTGTGACTGTAATTTGATTACACTCTATACACAGTATTGTATTGCATTCATTGGTTATTTGTTTACAATCCTGTAATTTGCCTACCAAACTGTCCTGTGAGGAGAAGTAACTGAATACTAAAGAGAGAGATTAGACTGGAGCTGAACATTACCAGTTGATAAAGGAGCTCTTGCCAGCAGAATGGTTGCCCATCAACATCACAGTGATCTTTTTCCTGGGTGGCAGTAATGTCACACCGACAGATTGGGCCACTGTGATCAGCCCTAGAGGAAACAGAGGACATGATCTCAATCATCACTGATAGACACCTATATATCACAGCTGCTGCACTCGGTTTTTTTTCTCAATGATGGATGCATTTATCGAGCAAAACTGTTCAAGTGAGCGTTAATTATGCGAGTTATGTAGCGAGATGATGCTGCGCGTGCACGACACCGGCACTGAGGACGTTCAAATGCAAGAGAACCTGGAACGTCGCCAGTTTAAGCTAAACCAAGCTAGCACAAGGCAGACTGATATGTCGTGTATGTTTCCGTAATGATGTTGTAGCCCACAGTGTCAGAGATGAATTAAAGTTAACTAGCAATTTAGCACAAATTACCAAAGGTGTGGACGGCTAGCTAGCGCAACGTCAGCTAGCGTTAATCCTGAAATTCTTGCTTCCTAGCAAGCAAGCTAAGGGTTTGGTTTGGTAGCTAACCTTATAACAAACAAATACGTTAACGCAAAGGTAGCTCAGGGGATAGTTTAACTAAGAGATATTGCAAGAGTTATATTTTCATATTGCTGCCACTGCCAGCTAACTCACCACTGTCGGCATCAGTGTACAGTTGATGACAATCCCGCAAGATGCGTTCATCGCAGGACACGCTGCCAGATATCGAGTCTGCGTTTGCAGCACTTCGGCTCTTGATCTTTCCGGACATCGTACAACGTTGATGATATCAAGCCTTTAGAGTTTCTCGCTCAAGCATTTGAATTTAGCGAGTCAGTGATGTAGACCTGAACAAAGCAGCCGAGCCCTGTTTGAATCACCCCGGTCCGTTGAAACACGTCGGACGGCCACGTCGTCAAGTAGACCGGTGTGCGCGCACAGGCTTTCGGGTAACGAAGTTCATATAGTTCAGATTTATTGACTGACTGTAGTGTAATTTTCTACACACACACACACACACACACACTAATAACCAGCTCCTCAGATTCTGGACTACTCACTGTCAGCTCTCCATCAGGTGTAGAGGTTTAGGAATATTTTTTTATTCACATTACATAACTATATGCTCAAGGAGTGCTTCTCTGAGTGTTACTCTGACTTGGTACTATTTGGCTATCAGGGTCAGGGTTGAATTTCTGTGACTTCAGCTGTCTATGACTTTAAGTTAGACTAGACGACAAGATCAGATGCAGTATTCCTCAAAAGTATACTGCATCTGATCTTGTATATTTTGTTATGGTACAAATTAATCAGAAAATGCACCACCCTGATGAAGGCCTGTGTAGCCACAATGGAAAGGTCATTCATTCATTTTCTCTACTAATCATAATCATCAACATTTCTTGCTGTGAGGCAACAGTACTAACCACTGAGCCGCTGTGCCATCCACATTGTGTAGGTGATTTGGACTTTGACTAGACCTTGAACCTGTCTGATAAACAAAACTGCTTTTTTATATAACACAATACACTTTCAACAAATTATTTATTTTAAATAATGTAAATGTACTAATCTATGAAAAAATTTTGCAATGAGATATTCTTCCTCTGGAACTGCACCTCCTTGCTCTCCCCTGTTCCCCTTACATATGGATGGGATATGTAATTGGGTGAAGAGATAGTCCTGATACAATAGAAAACTGAAGGCTACAATGTAGGTTACTGCTCTCTGAGAAAAGAGACTATCTATCCAGCTCAAGGCCAGTCAGAGACACATTGCACTCAAGTAAGTAAATGTTTACACACAAGATCATCCCTTACACAGTATAGGAAGTGTGTATAGCCAGCAGCCAGCTGGTTTGTTAAAAGAACGATCCCTATTGCCTTGCCACGTTGGGTGAAGTCCCCGTACACATAGAATAGGTAACTGGATGGAGACTTTCCAATACATAACATGAACAAATATTTGTCAGTGATACAGTTTAGTCCAAATTAAACAAAGGGTATATATTTTTCATTTGGATTTTTATTTTTTATATGCCCATGGAAGCTTCTGGAATTTCTTTTCACACTCATAGACAGCTTTGTGAAGATCTCTGTTGAAAATAATCCTCAATAATTGCATTTTAAATGAATATGTGGCACAACATAATATGCAAAATGTCAAAGGGTACACAAACATTTGAGAGAATACTGTATCTGATACTACAGTCTGGTCTAACTGCATGACATACACATAGACATGAGCTGATATTAAGGACTGCTAAAGACAGAATAACTATAGTACATAGCACACAGTGTGTAGAATTGAACGAACATTTCAAAGCCTTAGATTTTGTGAGAATAGTGCAAATTTCAACTTGGAAGAATTCATAGCTACTAGCAATTGCAAGTAAGTTGTGAGTAAAATATAAATAACATGAGGTCAGACATGCAATGAGGTCCATGTAAATGTTATAAGGAGATCATTGTTTATCAGCATTAAACTGATTAAAATGAATGGAGTACTTCCTTATACTTCCTTGGCATCTCAAGTTAAAGTTCTCTCTCCTTCCCATTTCATTCATTAGCACTAACCACAAGCCACAAGTACATTAAGCAAACTGCTCGAGATGGGAAATTAATCAGAACGCTGAAGCCTAAAAGTCAGAGGGGCTTGTGACTGGAAGGTTGCCAGTTTGAATCCCTGGACTGACTGAAAAAATCTGGATGAGGAAATGATAAATACTCTCCCCTCCCACAACAACACATTTTGTGGTGCTCCCAGACAAGACACTTAACTTCCATCTGTTCAAATGGAGCTGCTAAGTGACCAGTAGTAGAGGACTGGTTGTAGTGGGAAGCTACCGGGGTTGGATGGGTAACTGTAAGGCATGGCATTGCTGAAAAGGAGAGATATATAGTACTTGTGTACTATACATGCCTCTTTCTTGTCTGGTGTGTAGTTGTAGGTGAAGCTCAGAGCATGGAGATCCACCTCATAGCTAACACAGTTCCTGTTGTAATTCTTTCACACCGTTAGGTTGGATACCATGTGATACAGGAAAGTGTAGGTCTGATCTGTGATCAGTGCTGGTAAAAATGGGGTGATTCTGGGATGTTGAAATTCACCTGAGCCTCCTGGAGGTGTTGTGGACCTAATTCAATGAAATTTTCATTTTTTTCCTAAGTGGTTCCCAATTGATAAACCCAATTACATAGCCACTCTCCCCCTTTCCCCCAACATCCAAGTCTGTGTGGGCAGACCTCTCTAGTTCGTAGCATACGGGACAGTTGAATCACATCTTGTGTATCTGGAAATTCTAATTCACTGTACAACAAACACGTTTATTGCCAAGCATGGATATCTAGTGAGATCAGAGCATGTGGCTATGATTATTGCAACTACCCCAATGATTGTTGTCTGTTTTGACTGCCTTGTGATGACAAAATTGTAGTGTTGAATTTTTTGCACCCTTTTTCAATGTGAGACAGTTAAGCCATGTGTTGTGAGCGGACACCAGACAAGCCTCCAACATGGTTTTTGTTGTATAATGTATAGTGGACATAAGTAATCAAAGTGGTACACTACTGAGATGCGTGTTATGCTTTGGCTATTATGATTATGATTCATTATTAGGCTAAATTTAGTAAAGGTAAATGGATGCAGGGTTGGGTTTCATGCATTTCATGCTGCTTGACGCACACATACATAGGATATGGCTTATTTATGTATGTAAATGGATAATATGAATACCTGCTTGTATTTCTGGTCAAGATTATTGGCACCCATGCATTTTATGCAGATAGAATTGTCTGTCTTCACACATTCATTTATTGATTTACATCAGCACAAATACAATTTTAAAAAAATCTTTTAGTTTCAAAACTGTAAGGTGGCTATGACCACGATTATTAGCACCCTTTAGAACAATTCAAATCAATGTTGCTGCAGGAAATAGATTTTCATTTGCAGTTTAATTCAACTCACCTGTGACAGGTTGCAGGCGCCCACAGGGTGTAAATGAATCAAGTATCCATTTTAAAGTGATGATAAATATGATGAATGTGTGAAGATCGAAAGATGATAATTTACAATTATTTCAGAAGATACTGTACATTATCTGCATAAAATGCAAGGGCCAGAACTATAAATGTATAATATGAATACATGCATGTATATTTGACAGGAAGCTATAGGGATCTTATCTTTCCTTCATTTTTCCATTAGAATTTAGTCTTTTGTCCTTGGTCACCAGTGGGCATGCCTCTCCTTGGCAACAGCCTCCAGGAAATGGGAATGACTCGCATACAGCGGGAAAGACGAGTCAACATCAGCCCAGTGGACTTGTCCAGCATCATCACCAGCTTGCAGTGGCAGCTCACTCACACTGCTGCCTAGGGTAACCACAGGGATATCACAATTATCAAATCTTTCATCAGTGTCCTACAAAAACCTTGCTTCTTTTTTTTCATATTGGTTGTTCCATGTGTAGAAAATGTTGTGCTTACAACCATGACAATCTATTAATTCTAAAGTCCTCAGTACTGGATTTATGTGCTGATATTAATGCAAAAATGACAGACTTGAATAGTCATGGTATTAAAAACTCAAAAAACGTATAACTGATACCTGTGTCATCATGGAAGTTGACGGCGACTGTCTCCATCCAAGCATTATCAGTGTTTCTAGGATCATCCACATAACCTTTATAGACCTGAACGAGAAGAAAGAGGGACAGAAATCTCAACATTTACAAGCTTAACTTAAAGGAAAAACGCGACATTCTGAAT
>CABFOQ010036826.1:21644-36853 GCA_900660455.1 Gephyroberyx darwinii | reverse complement strand
AGTACTGGCACCTCAAATAGTAGTTTGTTCACAATCAAAATATGACAATATATGGGAAGTCTTTACAGATATATAAATATTGATATATATATATATAAACCATAATATAAATACTGTGAAATAAAAACATTTGAATTTTTCCAAAGCCCTGGACAATGTTTGGCTGCCTTTGTTTGACTGGATCTTAATGTATATTTACAAAGACTTCCCATGCATTGTCTTACTGTGACTCAGCTGTCACCCACATCCAGACAGCACCTGTCCACTCTATGTTAGGACCCAAACCGGTGCTCCTTCCCTTCTGCTTTTGTCTACAGTTTGTTACCGCTGTCAGCATTCTTCATATAAAATAATAGGTACCCTAGCCAAAAGCTAGGTCATTTCTAGGATAGCAGAAGGACAACTGTAGAAACTCTTCCCCCTTACATTATGACCAGCGGATAATGAAGGAAAACTAGCAGACTTAAATTCAAAATCTAAAGTTATTCCTTTAAAAAAGTGAGTCTGTCTCAGTAACTGACCTGAAACCCTGGTGATGTGAAAAGCTTGGTGATGTGCTCATGGATTTTTGCCCTCTCTGATGGTGTGGCTGCCAGTGAGTTCAATGCTTCCTCAGAGAACTCCCGCTGCAGTGTGAGAGAAACCAACTCCCCTGGGTCTACCATTCCCTACAAAACAGGAATGTGCACACAAATAAACAAGGCGGTCAAAGGCAACAACACCCCATGTACCCACGGATGCCTAAGCCCCTCTATGTCTACGTCATGGACTCATCTTTGTCCTATAGCTCCTGAGCATTCTGTTTTTTGTTCCATGGCTCTATCTTGAATATCACTGCGGGCAGACACAGTGAAAAGAGCACAAACAGACACAACGTACACAATATGTCTGTGTACTGTACATAAGATGCAATAGGAAGTAGACAAGTAATGGAGATCAACACGGAGAGAAAGTGATTGCAAAGCCACAGACAATGAAAACACAACTTGTGAAATGGAAAATATTAAATGCCACCAACCCCTGGAATAGCCCACTCCCCACAATCTCTCCTCTTGATGGACACAAATTGCAGGATAGGCCGTTTGGACACTGAGTGAGATGTCTTTTTTCCTTTGGCATCTACTTTCCACCTGCCGGACAGTGACATACGCCAGGTAGTTATTAAAAAAAAGGATTTTTGCTAAAAAGAATCCCATGCTTTTGTAGTAAAAGGGATTCGCACAGACAGGTGAAACACTACAAAATGTCAAAGTCTACAGCATGCATGAAATGTCTTATCATATATATAAATACCAAATGAGAATACCACCTATTTTTGGTACTTTTAGATTTTGTCTGTGCTCTAGGACTTCAATTTTGTACTTCAATACAGTTAATATCCACTTCTCTCCCATATAGCCAGATATGAGAGAGAAAGCAGAGCAGAGTTTGCCCTCAGGCACCCGAATCTGTGATGTCACTGATGTAAAACTCTTGAAACTCTTGTTTTTTTTATGTAACTGGGAACTGGACTGTGGGAGACAGGTCATTGGACAATATCCATATGTACAATAGTAGAAATGAAACCTGGTGACAATCGGATCTGCCGCATGGTTGGGTCCCCATCTTCCCAGCAAACCTCTTCCAGCCAACCCTGTTCGTCCACGAGGATTTCTAAATGAGTAGGAACGAGAAAGAGTTAGGATAATCAAGTCAAGTCAGAAAGCAGATTTAACAAAACAGGTTTACCACAAAGGACTTTACAGGACAACAAAGAACACAGAAACAAATACAATTAAAAACACAAAGTAGCCAAATAATCATCCTGACATGTCTGTACATTAGCAAATTCACTACCTATCCTTGTGCAAAACCAATCGCACTGGCAATATTACCACATAATGTTTTCCAAATGCCGAGAAAAACCCTGTGAGAGTGATATTTTCCTTGTACTTTGTGGGATGATGACTTACAGTGGCTTTCCATTTTCCACACTATAGCTGCCCTCAAAGCTCGTCCTGTCCACGGCACCGTCCAGAGCGTTGAACCGCGGGGAGAAAGTACTGTGTAACAAGAAAATCAAAGTTGTCAAAACAGACATGACTAAATCTTTGACATCACTGTATATTACACAGCTACAATAAGTTATCTAACAACTAAATGAGAATCAGTGTATACACCTCAATCAAAATGTTGCACAGCAATCATGAAAATGGATTGCGAATTTCTCCCTAACAAGGAGGTTTACATGCTCAGAGGGAACTCCCACATGGCATCATTGCACACCGTCGCTGTGTCCGCAATGCCCCAAATATCATGAAGCATCTGAAGAAATTCTACTTGTACCATTTGAGACAAACATCAGAGTGAATAGGATAGCGCAAATCCTGAGACAGAGGTATACTATGATGATAAGCAATGTAGTCTGAATCAATAAATGTACTTTAATGCACTTTTTAAATCAATACATTCAATTGGTCTATAAATCAACCCTAAGACAACCCTGATTGAATCAATAGATGATTAGGTCTAATGCACTTTAGATTTAGGTATGTGCTACTCCCATTTCTTACCCAATATCCGGGTCTGCCCATAGTGGTCTCTTTGTTACTGAGGGGTGAGTGTAGTTGACTGGATTATACTGGGGCCAGTCCTGACTCCAGTCTACCTTGTCATCAGGAACTGAGAAGCGCTTGATTTCTGAGCTTGGGTACTGGGGGCATCTGGACTTAACGTGAGGTGGCACTGAGGATGGCATTGTCCGGGAATCGGTCATATAGTGGTTACAGGCACTGGCAGCGATGGATTGACTGGCTCTGAAAGACTGGCCAGATGAACAGGAGATAGCAGGCCTGCAGAACAGAACAGAGAGAGAGAGAGAGAGAATTTCAGGGAGTAAGCTTAGTTCTTCCTTCCCTGTAGTGACTTGGTCATTGCTACACCCAGCCTGGACTCCTCATCCTTCTGCCTACATGGCGGAATGACCTTCCCACTGCAGCCATAACAGCAGAGTCGATTCCTATCTTCTGTTGTAAACTGAAATCTTATATCTGCAAATACCAAAAGTTCTTGCCTCATAAATGATCTCTCCTTAGCTCTTATTCTGTGATACATGATCAATCTAGGGTCACAAAAGATTGTCAGGGTGCTATGGCTCTAGTTGTAACGTCAGTGATTTATGAACTGAATTGAATTACTACGGTTGCATACATTTTAAGTCGCTCTGGATACGAGCATTAGCTAAATGCAGAAAATGTAATGTAAAATGTAATATTTACTGTATAAATCAGTCATGACTCCATCCACCCATACCTGATTCCGGATTTGAAAACAGTACAAGGCAGTCCAAGGAGAGTGAGTGCTAGACGAATCGGCCCAATCCACTTTCGGCCGAGACCAAACTGTATCATTCCTGGGCTAAATGAATCAATCCGGACTCTGGTCCAACAACCATAACATGCAGCAGCAAGTAACCAGGAAGTGCGGTGCGGGACCGCGGCGGTTACGTCACCACATAAGGGTGTGTTCCAGTCGCAAACGTTTCTATAGCGAGCCAGTGTTAGTCGAAGGGGTGGGGATCTGTTATAACCTTACAATCTCTTAAACTGTATTTATTTTTTATTTTATTTATTATCAGGCTAATCGGTCGTTTGGGGGGATAGCGCGGAGTAATTTAAGACAACGGTTAACTTTTTTTTGCCAGGCTCCCGATGCAAAGTGAAGGTATAAAAACGCAAATGATAAATACACCTCCAGTTTGAAGCATAAAAGATTAATTTGAAAAATAAATGAACGTTACATACAAATAGCTCCCTTGTGGACACACCAGCTTGACATAGCGGGTACCAGGAAGTAAAGAGAGCCATTTTCAATGAAACGTCAATGGTATGCATAGGAAGTTAACGACAAAGAATACAAAATAATCACGATAAAATGCCATGGCCAAGTGACATCTCATAACTCATAGCATGCAACAGATTTCGGCACGCCCACTCATGGATACTGCATGTTTATTTTATTGGTTGCGCGCGTTTCATAGAATAGTCTGGCTGAATAGGCGGTGCTTCTCCTTTGAACTGTATCCAATTGATATGACGCCGCTCAAATAAACGCCCCCTGGTGTACAAAACCAACGCACCCGCATTACCGTAGTTTGGCACGCGCATTTACTCTCCGTGTCGAGACCAAATCCGCGCTCGCGCACGAAATCCATTTACACTCTAGTAGTAGAGAGGGCCCCGATTGAGTCGCCTTCGTCCGTCAACCAAACAATCCATTTGGTTAAAGCGTTGAACAAACCTGAAATCGACCAGAGAGCCACGGCGGGTTACTCAATAAAAGATATTGACAGAACAAGAGTGATTTCAAGACTGAAGCATGGCCGATTCGAGCAGCACTGCAACGGTCGGAGCCACAGGCTCGCATAGTTGTCCTGCCGGGGTTGCTGGCACTGTTGCGCATGATGGAGCAACTGGAGCTGCGGGACCCAAGACTGGGTCGGAGTCGGTTAAGGGGCAGATGTTTGATGTCGGCCCCCGCTACACGAACCTCTCTTATATCGGAGAGGGGGCATATGGAATGGTTTGGTAAGTTAATCATCTTCGTCGTCTCCATTAGCCTAACGTTATCCTACTGTATAAACCAAGATAGCTAGCTAACATAAGATGTTTGTTAGCAAATCCTGGTTAGCTAGCTGACGTTAGCTGTTGTATTGAACAAGCAATTCACAATATAAGTGCAAGCTTTATGTATGCATCTAACTAAACTGTTTAATTATCCACCTGACAAACATTATCGGGGCTAAGCCAGTCCATCTTGTGGTTTGCAGGTTAATGTGTGTTAGCTGCTAATACTAGCTACAGGCGTGGCTATGAGCTTGTGAGAACATACAGGAAACTAGAACGGGAGTGATTGCGCAGGACATAGTTTGCTATCTGGCGAGAAATTTCATGCAAATTGCATCTGACCGCAAAATGCAACTTGGTTATCTTCCTAGCTAGTTTCCGTGTCCGGTATTAGCCCCCCAATTGGATTAACGTAGACTTGATTCCTGATCGCTAATAATTCTGCATGTAGTAAATGCTGCTGCACGGTATGCAAGTGGGCATTATCAGTTGTGGCAAGGCCCTTCCTCTTGTTATCGCTATACATGATCTTGAGCTTTGTGAGGACATGTTGGGCAACCCTGTTGCACTTGATATCACTGTCAAGTAATTGCCATTTAGGTTGAACTGCGTCCACGATAAGATGTGACAGCACTGCGCATCAATGCAAAGTGAATGGTACAGATGAGTACTAGGCCCACACGTCCATTTCAACAGGACCTCTAGATTCTAATAGACGGCTTTGCTTATTACTATTGTTTCTGAGTATTTTAAAGAGTGTGACTGCATGCGAACACAAAGGATTGGACATAACAGAAATAAACAATGTGATTACAGTCATGGTTTTGTGATGAGACTGTAGCAGCATCTGGTCATTGTAAACACTGTCAACACCCCTTGGTTTGTACAATGAAAGAAAAATCATGATTTTCTTCATTTCATCTTATTATTGACACCAAACTAAAAAATATTTCTAGTAATCCAGGTGTACAGCTGTTTTTGTTTATAAAAAAAAGCAAAATAATCTACAACACATATTTTATAAAAATAGGTGTTGATCCAGTGTGGTCTATTCAGGCCATTATTTTGGCCATTAGATTTAGGTGTTTTGTAGGCCTACAAACTACCTCATCCAGTTTATGAAGAATGTTTACCAGCTGCGTGACATAGCGATACGCTTTTACCAATAATCAGGATGTGCTCTAATTGCCCCTTGTGTGGTTGAGTGCCTATGTAGAAACCTGGCTTGGATGTTAGAGAAAATAGGTTCGGAGGTATCAAGTGGACACCTCCCATCACAGATTTTCAGTTGAATTAGGCCCCCAACACCTCCAGCACACTGATCAGTGAGTTTTAGCATCCCAGAACCACCCCCTCCACATCTGCTCTCAACACTGTCTGGTACCTCTCTACAGTACACCTACACCTCCCTGACATTGCATGTACACTTAAGCTTACACCTAGTTCACAACATATCACAACAAAAAGGCAGGGGCGGGGGAAGTCTGCAACATCCTTTTTGAGCCTGCTATCAGTACAATTTCTGATACCATCATCAGTGCATATCTAGTGCAGCATGTAACTCGAGCCCTTTTTTTCTCCATCTTTCCATTCCCACCCTATCCAGCTCCGCCATGGACAACATGACGAACCAGCGCGTAGCCATCAAGAAAATCAGCCCATTTGAGCACCAGACATACTGCCAGCGCACATTGAGGGAGATCAAGATCCTGCTGCGCTTCCACCATGAAAACATCATCGGCATCAACGACATCCTCAGGGCACGGCGCATTGAGAGCATGAGGGACGTGTATCCTTTAACTATTCAAAGGGAAGCTTTGACTCCATGTTGCCTGTATGTTGAGGGCAAGGGGGTTATTAATCACCATACTCCTGCCACAGAGCGTCAAGACTGGCTCGGTATTGAGTTCAGTAGCACAATTAATAGGGATCAAAAAGTACTCGTCATTTTAATGCCAATTCTGAAGTTTAGTGGCAGAAGAAATCCCTGCACATTAAGATTTCTTGTCTTCATGAAAAATGCATACTCTGTTTGATTGGTTGGAGATGCTGAAGCTACTGATGATTATGGAACCATTTCAGTTCTGATCTGTAGATTGGATTTCATTTATTTTGTTTAACTGCATGGTCTACAGATTTTGGAGCCACGGTCTTCAAAAGTAATTATGTTTTACCTTAGTCCAGAGGATTACAAATTTAAGCAGGTACTACATGTGACCTCAGCTGAACCCTGACTGCTTATCGAAAACCTTTTAAAATGATTCATTTGACAAGTGTGACCACTCATGATTTACATTGTCTGCTCCTTTCATTCACCACATTATTCAGACCGATCCAGCGCCTTTCAGACATGGCCTCAGCGACACCAGTGTCCAGTATTGGTAAAGCAGCTAGTAGTAATTTGTTGATAAAGCCTGTTATTGAGTTACTTTGACTGAACACTGTCCAGGCAGTTTTTTTTAATATGATTGTGCTGTAAACAAGAGAAAAGCTGCTTTAGCCAATGAAAAACATTTTTGAAAAGGAAAGGTGTGATGCGCTTGTATAGGTAACATGTCTGGGTTTTTTGTTTGCTTAGCTGATTAGCCTCGCTTTAGTGAATTGTGCTGAAGCAATTTTTGGATCAAAGAATGTTTGGATGAAAAATGACTATTACTACTAGATCGGTCATGCTAACCCAGTTTGCATGGTTGGGACATACGTAATCAAATCCAGGTAGAACGTATTAGCAAGGTACTGCCAGGGTTAGGGGTTCAATTCCCTGTGTAGCTCAATTGGTAGAGCGTGGAGTTCAACTGCCACTGTTGCCGCCTGTTCTAAAAATGTGTACACTCATAGTACTGCAAGAATCCACCAAATGGCATTGTTATTATAAGTTTTATTCCAGTGGGTAGGCTCTGCCTGCTGTTATTGCTGTGCTAAGAGCAAAGACACTTGCTAAAGGGAGTCGACATGAATTATGGGCCTTGGGAGCCCTAGTTCAGACATGCACAAATATGTGTGTGTGTGTCGGGGTTCCATATAAAAACTCATCTATGAGTATTCATAACTTTGTGCATCAGCTTGATGTATGTGTGTGACCCAACATGTTTTGGTTTGATGACTGAAAGAAGGACCGGCCATCTCCTGGTAGGGCTGCACGATTGGCATGAAATTATAATCCTGATTTATTTTGCTAGATATTGTGATTGAAACATGAATAAAACAAAAATCCACAGCCAACAGATCCTGGGCTATATGAGAACTAAAGCATAGACATGATGTTAAATCGGCATCTAGTGTTCAGCGGGTAATATCGTGCAGACAGTCAGGACCAGGTCACTTGGTGTCAGAGTCAGTGGGTAGACCAACCCTCCTGTTGTCTTCCTTGACCGGTGCCCTTCCAGCTACATTGTGCAGACGCTGATGGAGACAGACCTGTACAAGCTGCTGAAGAGCCAGAAGCTGAGCAACGACCACATCTGCTATTTCCTCTACCAGATCCTGCGAGGCCTCAAGTACATCCACTCAGCCAATGTGTTGCACCGCGACCTCAAGCCCTCCAACCTGCTCATCAACACCACCTGCGACCTCAAGGTGGGCTCCGCCTCTGAACACACACCCTACTATCACCACATTTAGCTATTTAGCTGTTGTGCCCACACTTAAGAGCCTTTTTCCCAACCACAGAGCCAGTCAGGTTTTTGGTTTTGTATTTTATATTTTTGCAACAATAAGCTGGGGGTGTACCGATCAATCTGCCATTGATCATAATTGGCAGAAACATTTCAACAATCAGCTGATCACAGTTTCAATTGCCTGATCAAAAAAAAGTTTCAATTGCCTGATCATGAAAGTGGTTGAACATATGCCATAAAAAGGATGAGCCAATTTGTAGCGGTCAGCTTAACGTTAATAGTGTAGGCGTGTCGTCCATTACATTATGTGCCGTTGTTAGTAGAAAGCCTCGGTAAAATGCATCATTTAATTTGTCGATTGGATCAGTGATTGGCCGATTACACCGTTGGGCAAACAGAATTGGCTGCAGAAAACCTGAGTGGTGCGTCGCTAATATAGACTTCTTCCAGCTAACTGTTGAGATAAATTGGCCTAAAAAGAGGAAATAAAAATCATCTTTTGGTTTTCACCACTCTGTGATTTCATGTTTGCAGAGGCTAACAAGTAGGCATCACATCCATTTTTGGAATTGCAAGCCAAAACCGTTCAGAACACAATGTACTACACAAGACAATAAGTATCTAAAAATATCACAGATAGTGCTTTAAAGTTAAAACACTTACTGGAAATGAGGAAAACCCTGAACATGTATTACATAAACGGATGTAAAGTGTGTTTGTTTATTTAAACCGGTGGTCCAACTGGCACGTTACATCAATGCACCACAAGATTCAAAAAGAATCCAAGGAATGTTGTATATGGGTGGTGGATTGACCTAAGCCCTGCTTTGCCCGGCAAGGCACAGCGGAGGAACTTGTCAGCCTGTACATAATGCAGACTTTCAGCTAGGGATGCACAATTAATGATATATTACGGTCACGGAGATATAGTAATCGTGAGAAGTTGCGATTACTGCATTCCCTTGAATACTCCCGCTGTGTCAAAATCAAGTTTTTCTAACTTAGTTTCAAACTGCTCTAAACAGCAAATGAGTGTTGTAACCGGGCCTAAGTCCCAGTAACGTTAGGCCCACGACACAGACAACCATTACTGGTTCAACTCTATAACGCATCCCCGTATCCAGCAAGATCTCGATGCCAAACACAGATAATAGAAGCCAAAGCAAAAAGACATGGCTCCGATAAACACTGTGCGCAACTAAGGTTTTAAAAGGATGTTCAACGCCCTGGATAAGAGATAAGTGATCCCCTACCGCAATCATTTTCATTGAGATGGAACTGAAACAAGTGGCTCACTCCAGTAGAAGTATGGAACCATATCTGAGGTTTGTTATGTTGATCATGACTTTACGTATGTATTCCTTACCCTGGCCCAGAGCACACTGGTGAATTGTTGGAACCTAATCATCACTCCCTGGATTAGTTTAATCGTGTGTGCTGGACAAATAACAGAGGCGACATGTGCAATGGCTTTCTGATACATTCCATTCCAGGAAAAAAAGTCCAAATTAAATCCCTTCCATGGGTCTGAAAGGGTTCGTTCTACTTGGAATAGCAACTAGTAGTAATAATAATAATACCACTACTACAGCTAATTAATAAGTGTATTCATTTATTATATATGTAACGTATTCATTGAGTAATCTAGTCTGATAGGAATTATATTTTTGTGAACAGAATTCACAAGGTGCTTTAACAATCAAATAAAAGCAAACATGCTATTAAAACAACTAAAAATAGAAATGCACCACAAGATAAAGATTTTTCCAGTGAAGAAAAAGCAAGAGCCACACCCTTTACACGAAACGCAACATGGCTTGTGGTTGCATTGCGCCATGGTCTACTGAGGCTACTGGCAGTGGAGAAATTGGGATCTCTGCCTTTTCTACAGTGCATTTCTTCCTGTATGATTGTTGAACATGAGTGCAAAATGGTGACTCTAGAAGGAAGCCCTTGCTTTTTGAGTCTGAGGAGCTGACATCAAAACACTTTTCATTTTCTGTTAATTGTTATTTGTTCATTCTTAGATCATTGAAAATGTTCTGCTATTAAACTCCATTGTAGCTGAGCTTGAAATATCTTGTGGTGTCATTGCATCTACATTTGGCCAATTAACTACGGGAATAAGAAACATACACCACGAAACAACAAAATGGATGCAGAAATGCAAGATACAATAGTGTTTAAAGGTGGATTTTTTTCTTTCAAGCCTAGACAGAAGGGCCTTGTCTGAGGATCTAACGCTCCACATTGGCTCATAGGTTGCAAAATGTCTGTCTGTGATATAGCTTGGAGCCAGTCCAGTGCTTTAAAACCGATCAGTAAAAAGAAATTCTATATCCTAACAGGTAATCAGTGAAGAGATGTCAGAATTTTGTCAATTTATTAGTTTCAATCCTAGCTGATTATTAGGAATATGTTCCAATTATTGACTATCATAGAAAGCATCGTGGATTTTCAAATGTGTCTTTTCAGACTTCTGTTTTTCTTTAACTTTTGTTAGACTGTTAAAGAAATAATCTCAGTGATCTCAATAAATGATTCATCTCTAATGTGCTATTGCTTTTGTATTGTTGGTTACTTGTTACAACTCACTGGTCCTGTTGCAAGGAATATTAACATTAATAAAAAACATATGTTTTTGGTGGTGAACATAACACATTCCTTTAAGGATGATGCCAAAACGGTTGCACACTGTGTACTTTTTTAAAATGCTCAACCAACAAAAAGGAATATGAGGAGTATTTTTGTTAATCTGAGAGGTCCAGCAAACGGGTCTTAGAGCTCCCTAAAAATATGAAACGGGAAGTGATGGACCTGCAGAGCAATCTGAGGTTGTTTCTAAGTGTGAATAGTTCAAAGAACAGATAACGATCACAGTCTACCAGCTCTCAAATCCATGTCAGGTTACCATCATGGGGTGCAGATCCTGAATTAAATGTCTTAAATTAAGTGTGACTAGTTGGAGGCTGATGTCCCTGACGTCTAACCCTTTGTGTCGTCCTCAGATCTGTGACTTTGGCCTGGCGCGGATAGCCGACCCTGAGCACGACCACACAGGTTTCTTGACTGAGTATGTGGCTACACGCTGGTATAGGGCCCCAGAAATTATGCTCAACTCAAAGGTAGGTGTAGCTGTGTGTGTGTGTGAGAGATGGTGTGAGTGTATGTATCTGTATGTATCAGATATTATTTTAGTCTGCTCACTGTGTGATTGTGTCCATCTGTCTTAGGGCTACTCCAAGTCCATTGACATCTGGTCGGTGGGCTGCATCCTGGCTGAGATGTTGTCCAACAGGCCCATCTTCCCTGGGAAACACTACTTGGACCAGCTCAACCACATACTGGGTGAGACACAGAGATTTGATTCATATCCTTTCCAAATACTAACCAAGAATATTTGAAGTGCCTAGCAAGTTCATGACAAAATAGCCTTGGGTATTGCAAAATGAAGTACCTATATCAGTACCATAAATTTCATATTGCCATTTATAAAAACATTCAAAAGTCATTTCAAATTTGAGGTAATGATATTGCCAGCGAAAGCTTTCCCCAGTAACTGAGTAACACGAGTCCCGTAAAGCAGAGCTACTTAACTTAAAGGATTTATGCTCTTACACATGAAAATAAACCATGTTTGGAATGCACACAGGGTCTGAAATTAACACCTGCCAAGCTCCAAATGCTGGTAAAATTAGTCTTTGGCAGGTAAATCAAGGGTCACCCACCACACGTGGCTGGTAACCTTTTCAGACAAAACGTAACGGTTCATATTAAGTACTCTTACTCAAATTGGCAAATGAAGCTGTCCCAATACCGACACTTTAATGAGTAAAATACTTTTAAGGTGGCAGAAAATAAAAGTCTATAGTGGGCTGATTCTTTGCCATAATAAGTGCCAGCTGTGCCAAGCGAAAGTGTTTGGCTGCCAGAGACAGTTAGAATAATACCAGAAGTGAGGAGTTTCTGCCTCCCAAGTAAAATCGTAAAATCTGTCACTGTCACTTATGGAACAATAATAATGTAATAAGTAATAGAAGTAATGTTGTTATAAATCTGATGTGAACAGGTTTTTTATTCCAAGACATTTTTGTTTTAATTCACTATAGAGTCCCCCTAAATATATTCAGTTAGGTACTTTGTATTATGGGCTGGCTTGACACTGGCAGGTGAACAAACGTGAAAATGCTGAACTGTTGTTGTTTTATGAAAATTAACATTCTGCTAATTTTCTGTTTAATTATTATTAGGGTTTTAGTTTATTTGAATGAGTCCTGTTACATAATTTTCAGTGCGTATTTTGAACAAATGTAGCACTTGTTCCTGTAATTGTTTTATAATAGGCCAATACTAGGCAGCATGAATGAATGTTAACTGAGTGGTACTTGTATCGGTTCTGAAAAATTGGTATTGGTGCACCTCTACTCTCCTGTCATTTGAATTCTCTTGCTCTTCGTGATGTATTATAAACATGATCCACTGAGTCAGCAACCCATATTAACACAGAACCTGATCCTTCACACAAAATAGCGTTGAAAACATTTATATATGGGCACTGCGAAGTCCTTTGAAACTGAAACCGCCTTTAATGTATGCTTTGTGTCTTATCTCTTATTTATGTCTTCATCTTTCGAGTGTTTCTTTTTCCTGTGAAGCACTTTGTAACTCTGTTTTGATGAGTGCTATTTAAATACAGTTATTATTAATATTGGTAGATAATATTCTTTTACTCTACCAGCTCTTGACAAGTGAGCCAAATAATTTCAGACACTGAATGCAAACATGCTTAAATATAGTTCCTCAACTCAAAAGTGCACACATTGTAGTGACTTTCTTGTTACTCAGTCGAGTGTTTGTCCGATGATGCTTTGTAACTTTCCGGCCTCAGACTCTTCTCAGACACGTAGAAGAACAATTCAACGTCTTTTAAACATTTGGAACATTACTGGTGGAAAAAGACAGTTTCGATTTTACAAGAGCAGCAGAGTGATGTGTGGTGGAGCTGACAAGTGCGAGGAGATGGCTTTGATGGTGTTCATGTGAGGTTTCCACAAGCCCTTTGTGTGTTATTAGATGAGAAGCTGGGACTTGTCACACAAACAAAATTAGAGAAAGACGGTTAATGTTTGCACTCATTAAAGACCTATTGCCAGCTCAGTGCAGGGGAAGAATTCATTTTCATGGTTAAGCTTCCTGTTTTTATAGGCAACCTTTCTCTATAGAGTAGAGAGGTACATTTTACAGACAACTTCAGTCGGCAAACTAGCTCGGTGATAATGGTACTGCACTGCAGCACTGGAGGGTACTGGGGAGGGTGAGAACAGGCCAGTGCTCAGGTGTTGGGTGTGAAGACTGCTGGTTGTGAGTGAATCGACTGAGAGCATTCACAAGGCGCAGTAAATAAGAACAAACTCTGCTGTTGGCAAATTAAGCAAAGCTCATTCTCGCTAAAATATACTTTTTATTGGATAAATTGAGAGATTTAATTTTGTTCAGAATCAAGGAACCTATCGAAAATGACTCAAAGGCTAGATTCGGCCCATGGGCCACCAATTGAACCACTTGGTGTTTCTCTTTAGCTATCGAGGCCATTTCATTTACACCCCCCTCCCTCTCCCTGTGCAGGCATCTTGGGCTCTCCCTCTCAAGAAGATCTGAACTGCATCATCAACATGAAGGCCCGGAACTACCTGCAGTCCCTGCCTGAGAAACCCAAGATCCCCTGGGATAAGCTCTTCCCCAAGGCTGACTCAAAGGGTATGGCGACACACGCATGATTCATTTGATTCATTCATGATTCTCTTTAGATGTGAATGCGATAGTTTACCAGCGTATAGCGAGCAAGACTTATTTCACTGTTTCCTTGCACTGTGGAGTACGCCTGATAAGATGACATTTTGTTGAACTTGGAGGTGGCGGTGAGTAATTGCAGCAGCAAAGTGTAGGATTCAAATAGCAACACAATTTATAGAAAATATTGAAGATTAAAGAAACAATGTCCATTTATAGACTGGTGCAAGAGCATAGATGCAGAGTGTGCAAATGTGCATTGTTAGCTCTTAACCTCACCAGGTTTACAGAGGGAAGAAACAAACCTCCAGCAATGTACAAAAAAGTATGCACTGGAGAAACAAAACAAAACAATGGATTCAACGTTCGACCTTAATGGTTGTCTGATTGCAAAACACCTGCTGATCTCTGAGTAACTGTATCGGTATGCTCTAAAGTAGTACGTCATTGCTATCGCACTGTGTAAGGCGTGTGCTTGGTTGAAAAGTTTTGAGTCGTGCAGCGTGAACTTCGTCAGTGTTGGCAGAGTCCGGGTGCTTCTGTGAGGGTGTATGCACAGGATTAACCCTCTGAGATTGGATATGCTAGCACGTGTATATTTACTGTTGCTCTATGCCACTCCAATATGTGATTGTGGTCACAATGAATGTAGAAATTGTTTGTTTTAAGGTGGAAACGTTTTTCCAATTTGGACAAGTAAGTTGATCTGTAGGACAGGTGAAAATTTGGTGACACTGAAAAAGTTCATGTCTAATTGGAGCCGTTTCTTATTGGATCAACATTAATGGATGAACATCCCAGCATTCAACATTAAGATTGTTTTTTTGTTCCACTTGTCAGTTTGGGCCAGTAGTTCTTCTTTCCCCTAGTATATTTTCACTTGCTTGGGGTAAATAAATGTAAATAAACAATTTATAATACATTAAAGTAATTTAGTAGCCCACTATAAAATGTATGATATAGACAGTTCTTAATATAGCACAAGTACCAACTGCACAGTGCTGGCCGTTTCTATGGTAACCACTCGCATAGTGCTTCGCGTTCCATCTGTTCACACGCCGAGTGGCGAGGGTAGCGGAGAGGCCGCGCAGTACCACATGTGGCACCCCGCTTACCTTGTGAAAAGCCCCCGACTCGGAGGTGACGTCGAGTCTGAAAAACAGCAACAGAAGAGTGGACCAGGACAGAGAGGCGAAGA
>CABFOQ010036826.1:0-21170 GCA_900660455.1 Gephyroberyx darwinii | reverse complement strand
CCTGGAGCAGTACTACGATCCCACAGATGAGGTGCTTACACACACACACACACACACACACACACACAGCTTGAATCATCCTTACCTTTTTGGTTAAAGCTTAGGTTTGGGATATTTAGAAGCATATTTTATTGGTTTCTACCCAAATCAAACTGCTTTATCACGTACTATTGCTGCAGCGCATGGAAGTCAATGGAATAACTTGTGAAAGTGATTTTGAGGAAAAATTGATTTCAACAAGTGGAATTGGACAGGTGGACAATGAGATTGCTGTTGCCAAGTTGTCAGAAACAAAAACCGTTTGAAGAGAAGGGTTTTTGAAGGCCCAATCCACTACTGCTAAAACCACTGATTAGTAGCAAGTCTCCTTTCAGGACATACAAAGGTTTTATGCTATTGTTGTGGTTTTGGTGAAAGTTGACCATCAAAATCCACTGGAAGGATTTCCATTTGGTTCCTGTAGTGAGAGAGACCTGATTGAAAGGATTTGCATTGAACTTAAGAGAAATGGATCTGCTAATGAACTGGTATTGGTATTAATAAAATGATAACACGTGGCTTCTTCCAACTTCACAACAGCTACAACACTGTCATGAATGTCTGGGGAGGAATTTGCAATACATGTGTTTTCTTGTGAAGAACAAAACTGTTGACTGGAAGAGACAATTATTGAGGTTCACACAATTGTTAGAGGCAGACAGGCATGTTCTTTCAAACAGACTGTGGGCATATTTAACATTGTTTTCAGCCATGAGCCAAGACTTAATTGCAAGCCATTGTGCTTTCTGCCAGGAAGTCTCTCAGTTGTGTTTGGCATGTAATTGGTGTTACATCTGCTGCATGGGCTAGATGGAGCTTGCTAGAAAGAGGTTGGAGAACATAATCGCAGTTCTGCATCTTGATATTCTAGTTTTGTTTTATGGGTGTAGACAAACACACTCTAATCTGCCTTGTCAGGGACTAGAGCATAAATCAGATTTCCAGATTTTAGATTTCATGTCCATCAGAATGGAGGATACATATCTAACTGTTATGTAAGAAAAAAAATTGGATACTCATCGTTATATATCATCACTCTGTGGTGTTCAGTGTACTCCAGCAGTTATTGTTGTGTCGTGTTGACAAGTGAGCCAAAAGTGTTGTAATTTACCTTTTTGTTGTATCCTCTTTCCCTCAACCTGCCTTGCCTGGTCCTTCTTTAGTCAGTGGTTTCCTATGTTTCCCAGAATGACTTCCAACAACCCTCAGAGAGCGTGCCTGGTCTTTGTATTCAGCTGGGTTTTACATGTAGGAGAAGAGAGCAATAGTGATAGTAAAGAGTTTCCAGTCGTGAATAAGGCTCTTGAGGCTAGTCTAGTCTATTGTCTATTTTATTGTAATATTGGTTGTGTTTTTATTTTTTGTGATTTTAATGTGAAGTGTCTTTGGATACTCAGAAAAGCGCTATATAAAATATATAAAATGTATTATTATTACTATTAGTCGGGAATATCCAGTATTGAGGCGGCTGTCTGTGGAGAAATTGGTCCTTTTCTCTTCTACGATGGATTACTTTGAACTCATTGTTGAACATGGGTGCAAAATGGTGGCTCTAGAAGCCCTTTCTCTTCACTTTTTAGGGGCTGACGCCAAAACTTGACATTTATCGTTGATGTTTTAGATTGTTTAAAATGTTTCTCTTTAAACCGCAGTGCATCTGTGCTGGGAAGAACTCGTGAACATGCGATGTGTTGTCAATATTTGGCCACGTCGCAACACTGCCATAATGGGAGTAAATAGTCAACAAACTGCACTCTCAATTTCATCAGTGATGAAAAAGCTAGATTTAAAGCTAGATTCCAAGGAAATGGCTCTTCAACCTTTGTTTCAGATTGAAATAACTTTGTGTGTGTGTGCATGCAGCCGGTAGCAGAGGAGCCCTTCACTTTCTCCATGGAACTGGATGACCTTCCCAAGGAGAAGCTGAAGGAGCTGATCTACGAGGAAACCGCACGTTTCCAGGAAAACTACCAGGGTTCCTGAGACACAGGTACATGAAAAGACCCATTTCCTTACATCTAAACACCCTATCACACAGTCAGAGCTTTGCTATTGAGAGGGTTATTTTGTCTTGCAGTTACTAAAGTGAAACACTCATTGTCCATATCAAGTCCCGCCTCTGAAGAATCAGTGAACAAAGAACTGAATACATATATTATAGTTAAGTACATAACTGCAGATTGATGGGAAGTTAGATTTGATATTGTCATACATCTGCCCCACTAGTTGACACAGCCTCAGACCCACTCAAACAGATTCCTGCTGTGAATTTCTCTGTACAGTAATTTGATCTTGGCCACTAGAAGATATGTCTTTCACTGGTGCGGTGAAATGGAGCTGGTTGCTTGGCAAAATGCTTTTGTCAGCTCTGTGGAATAGAAACTTAAGTTGAAGCAGCCTAATTCTTATATCTTCGTATATTATTTGAGTTTTGCAGTTTCATTAAACAGCCACATGCCCTAACAAACAAGGCCGATAGTCTGATGTGTTCCAACTGCAGCTAGAATTTTGTTTCGTTTTGATTTTAGACCACTAGATGTCAGTGGAGCACATGCCACTCCTGCATGAATCCAAACAACTGGACACACTTGAACATATACTGCAACGCCATACCAACCACTGAGGCCATTTGCTGTCGCCTGGTGACACTAGTTATACATATATAAGGTTTCTACAGTCAGGAAACACCTGAAAAATGTATTGAATCTGGAAATTGTGTTCCAGACCTGGAAGCCTTTATGTGATGATTCAGATTATAATCTGTCAAATGGTCAAGTGTTTAATTTAAATTAATAACACATTTCCGGATAATATAAGATCAATGATATTGCTGATTGTTGTAATTAGCCAAAACAAGATCTGTGGTGAGCTATTGAACAGAACAAGTAATATTTCAACATAGATGCCTAGATGTTTGCAAATGTTGATCTATTGGGGTTCCTACGCAGATCTGGAAAAGTATGGAGTTTGGTCATTTTCAGGTCTTAAACTTTTGAAACTGTGCAAAAAATCTGGAACGGTATGTGGCCCCTGTTGTTCAGTACCAATACACGACTACATATTTTATATAGTCATCGACCCACTGGGATCTCACATTGATTGTTGTGATGCGAAACCTTCAGCAGTAGAGTGAGATGCCCAGTTGACAGTCCTGATGTCCTACCACCGATCAACACCACAGCTCCATGTTTGCTGTGTTGAAACTGGCGCTGTTATTGTGGGGGTGTTGTTTACCTAAATGACATATGAAACCAAACTAAACTTCTTATTGGCATAATCTCCCCAGTACTTTTGTGCGGTCAGAAAGCAACCTCCAACTCTTTTGGGGAACTAAAAAGGGTCCTGCTGAGAAGGTTCCTGCTCAAAAAAGTACCCAAAAGGTTCAGGTTCCTGCGGTCGGAAAAATGCCTGTAGACACATAAACTCACACTCTTAAGTGCATTTCTTGTCTCTCCTTTCACACCCTTCAGCGGTAAAGAAGAGTGACAGAGCCACAGGCTTGGAACAAGAAGACTCCAAACAACATGATATAACAAAAAAAAAAAATGCATCTTCAAGAAATCAACAAAAAGAGAAACCAAGAAATATGAACATTTAACTGCTTGTCTTTCCATTTCTACTGCAAGAGAGCTAAGTTTCATTTTCTGTGGTTGGGTGTGGGGGGGGTCTGTTGTACCCATACTGTTTCAGTCTTGTCCAACAAACGGGACTCTCCCTCCTCCTCTCACTACGCATGTTTTCTTTCTTTTTCTTTCTGTCTAACATCCCAGCCCCTCCCGTCCCATCTAACCCCCAGCCCCTGTTGTATTCTGACCAAACCTTTCCACTTCATCTTCACCCGTTCCTGCACTGTACGTCTGCATTCTCCTCTCTTCCCACTCTTCAGTTGCTGTCCCTCTCACTAGTCATAGCATATAAACATACTACTGTATTAACCAACACCATAACTCTCTTGTCTTGCTCCATGGAATTTAGAGCCTGGAAAAATTGAGGGATAGGAGGATGGGGGCGCTAGTTGGGTGTGTGTATGTATATACAAATATATAAAAGTGGTTTTTTTTTTTTTTTTTTTAAAAAAAAAAAAAAAAAAATATGTATGATGTTCATGTGAATGCATGCATTCCTGAAATTTACCAAAGTGGCAGAGAGAAGCAGGGAATTTGACTGAAGAGCAACCATCGAATGGCTGTGGTAGGCTGTGGTTTTTGTATTCTACCTTAAATATTTTGCTTGAACTACGAACTCGTACCAAGGGCAGACAAACTAAACTCTTCCACCGTTTGGTGGAGATGGGTCATATTCATGGTTGGAACCAATCGGATAGAAACAAATGGCATAGAATATACATAATATCTGTTTGTCTGTTTACGCAGACTAGCATTACCACAGTGATACCAGAGCCTCATTTTTCAGAACCTGCGTGGTGCTATGTGGAGCGTCAAGACTATTAAAATCCTCTCATCAGACAGGGAAACTATCTGGCACACATTAAACACATGAAATTTATCTATCAGGTAATGCTCAACACTTATCTGACTCACATTGTTAATCGTAAGACTTTTAGACGGGAGAAGTGGTGAGCAAACATTACCAAAATACAGCCTGTTAGAAGATGTTTCTGACAGGTCTATTGTATCACATCAAACCACTACGCATGGTGGTACGTTTTGGCCTGTAATATTCCCATTCCATTAAATATAATTAAAATCAAACAACTGATCCAGTGTCAGTACGTTTCAATATCTAAGAACTCACACATAGCGGCTAACTGGAGAACCACAGATGTTGCAGCCCATTCCTGTGGGCCTGCTACCACTGGGAAGCTCTATCGTTCCTTCCCTCCACATAACATACGAAACCTACGGCCCTCATTTGGGAAACGAGTGTTGAGTTATGCACTCCTTTAAGTGCAACTACAATATTTTTGTAAAGAATTGGATTCTGGGAAATGGGGCCTGGTTGACGCAGGGGTTGTCCCAGCATTAGCCTTTCCATCTCACCATGCTATTAGCAGCTATTCTGCACTAGCTGTGGTTCCAGTCTCCCTCTGTTTGACCCAGAACAATTGTACGGACTAGGGTGGATGTGCACACAAGCCAGGGCCTAATTCACAGTGAACACAGGTAGCTGATGCTCTCATCCAGAGCAAGTTACAAATATTAAATAATAGAAGCGGTCAGTGTGTGTGAATGCCATAATTGCATGCAGTCTAGAAAAGAGCAAGTGCAATTTTCCGCAAGTGTTACACTAAGATCATCTTGACCCATTGACTTGTGGTTGGAATGTAGATGACCTGGATTTCCGTGAAACCAAGCCTGCTGTAGTCGGTCTCAATCCAATAATAGTGTTTCCTTGGTATTCATTCAGCAGCGGTGAGCCATCACAGCAGTCGGCTCAGTCAGTCAGTCGGCTGCATCACACAGTAGTAGTTAGGCCCAGGGATGTCAAAGGATTGTCCTGCCCTGCTGTACAGATATTCCAGCATCAAACTGCTCGGTGCACAGCCAAACACCCATCACTTAATGGTTGTGTTTATATCCCAGTTTGCACCTCTCTGCCCATTTGTTGTTCCTTTGCCCTCTTATTTCCGGTGAAACTCCCCTCCTCTTTTCCCTTCATTTTTGTGTTTTCTTGGCTGCCTGGGAGTTTAGTTTTTGTGTACATACTGGGTAGTTTTCGTAGTACAAAAAGGTGACATTGTTATGTGGGGAAGTATTCACTATAGGTTAGGGGTATAGTGTGGGCACAGACCAGCTGTGTTTGTGCAAACGGTGGGGTTTGTTTCCCAGACGGGGCTAATCGTGTGTGTGTGTGTGTGTGTGTGCGCGTGTGCGTGCAGCAGTGTATTCTCTCTGCATGTTTGTTTCTTCCTGTCACTGGTTAGTCTCTGTATTTTCCCCACCACACCCATTGGATAGTCTCTCAGGGCAGGCCTGTGAATGAATGTCTGCTAATAGACCCAGGTCTGGACGATGGTCTTTCACCAGGCCTAGACCAATCACAAGCCTTGCCCTCCCGCAGCAAAATCGTTGATTGTTTTACGTCTTGGACTTCACCATTCCACTGAGCCATCATAGGCTGTTTCACCCTTCAAAAGCCATAGCCACCACTCATCTGTGTAACATCGAATTGGCCCATCCAGGGATCAGTTTAAGTGTTTTCTAATCTGCACTTATTCCTCGATTGGGTGATGAGTGAACCAGACCTGAAATTGGTGCACGTGTTGAACTCCATTCTTTTATTCTCCCTTCCAACACTCACCATGCTTAACTCAAAGGGCTGCCCCCCTCATGTCCCAGTGACCCCACCCCTTCTGTTTATGCCCAATGGGATTGGTCGAGACCTTCTAAACCATATCACTGACTTTGCTGCCACTCAGTGGTTCGATCTGATTTCACTTTTCTTTCAGGCTCCTTCTCCCTCCTTGGAAATCATCGCCCCCATTTCCACCTAAATCATGGATCAAAATGTCCCGGGGAGGGAAGGCGCTCTAAGTGGCAGCAGCCAGTCATACAAGCAGGAAACTCGTTCCAATCATATGAGTCAATCAGCGCACCTGCACTTTGCCTTTCCAGCCACGCTCTGTCCCCTTGGAGGTTTTTACTTTTTACTTTCTTTGTTGTTCCTCTTATGTTTATGTCTTTCCCTCCCTGTCTCGTACCCTGCTTGCTCGGCTGTATCACTTTTCGTACAAGTCAACGGTTTCACTTGCCGTGTGTGTAAGGCATTCTTTTGAACCTCATGGGTTTTGTGCAGTAATGTACGTTTGTGTGCGAGTATGTGCATCTGTTTGTCCTTTAACATACAGTGAAGACCATTCAGGTCCTATCAGTGTGCGTGTGTGTGCATGTTTTGGATACGTGTGTGTGTGTGTGTGTGTGTGTGTGTGTGTTGCTTCCTCACAGCTAGGGCACTCTCCCCGCCGTTATGTGTGTTTATGTCAGTGTGACACTTTCTTTGACCAAAAGCTGCTTAACTTGCCCTAGCGCCGCTTTTTCTCCAGTCTGCCACCAGACCAAACATCTCACTGGGTAACCATGGGAACGAACCAATGTTTGACCATGTTGCAATCCTACACACACACATACACACACATACACACACACACACACACATACAGAGCAGTGAGTCTGTGTTTGTGACAATTTGCACTTATACACACCATACACATTCACATAGTATATACATACAAGTCTGAAGGCCTGCCTGACATGAGTCCCATTACCAGATATTGTCGTTTTTAAATGGCTGTTCTTATTATTGCTATTGTTGTTATATTGGTGAGTCGTATTTTATTTTATTTTTGGTTTTTTTTGTTTTTTTACATAAAAGGGAGTTCAAGTTGTATTTTTTTTTTTTTATTAGACTGTTTTTTTCCCCCCTGGTTTCTCTTATGAGCGTGATTATTACTGGCAGTGTCTTCAATCTTTCTGGAACCTAGATTTTTTTTTTTCCTCCAAGATCTTATAAGGAATTATTATTTTAAAAGAAGATATACGTAGATTGTCAAAGAGATATGAGTTATTGAGGGTTATAGTCTGTATATTCTATGGGTATTATGAATTAAACAATTAACAAAGAAACAAAATTATATACATATATTAAATAAAATTCCTGATACTGTTACAACTGTTGTGTGCAGATGTTTTTATTTTGTCTTTTCCAAGCTGGAGAATGTGTTCCCTGAAGCAATATGATGTTCCTTCCCTTCCTTTTGACATTTTAACACCAGAAGTGCATTTTGGGTAGTTCATGTAAAGTGTCTTGTGAGAAGTTCTTGTGAAATGAACATGACTGGTGTTATCTCACTGTCAAAGTTGCTTTTCCTGTTGATCAGCTCTTCCTTCTTCCTCCATGACATGTCCCAGCATGGCCCCCACCCCCCTCGGTCATAATTCCCATAGCCCTGGCTATGACTGGTATGAGAACACCGGTGTCTGCTTCGACGTAAAATACATCTTTTTGAGCTAAATACACAGAGCCCTCCATCTAAAAACCGGGATGGGATCAAAAGTATTATAGAAATGGATGGGAGATGTATGCCCAAAAAAACTGGCAACATGAGAAAACGCTACAAAATGACATTGCAGCTGGATTGAATAGACTTTACATATAGGGATCTGGTAAACTATGCTTGTTGTAGCGTTTCACAGCGTGCTCGGCCTGTCGCACTTTTGTTTGCTGCATTCCAGCTATTCTGTTGAAACGAAACAATGAAGTTGTACACTCTGCTGACTTTGCCATGTGTGTGTGTATGTCTATGTACAGTGAGTATCCATGCCTTAAGCCTACACGTCTCCACGCACCCAACCTTTATCAAATATACACAGGCGTACCGATGCTTGCTTTTCCTTAACCATTGGCAACCATCATCTAAAAACTTATTGTGATTGAGGTATGGAGATATAGCTCAACTTTAATGTTCAATGAACTGGAATCTGGTCATCGCCTTCAACACACACTAGATCTGGAGAAGATAGTAGTCGCTGCTAAACATGTTTTATTAACTGGTTGTGTACCATATGAGGGACGATCACATCAGGATGATTTAGATTGTGAATCACAGAAAAGTATGCTCACTTAGCAATAAATGCTTTCCTGTGATTGTCTAAACCCCCTGCATCCATGCACTGAAGTGGAAAAAAAACAAACCATAAAGTATTGGTAAATATAATTCAGCCCAGGTTTGAAACACAAAGGCACCAGGTGTCCTGGTTGAACAAAACCACTAAACTGAGTGAAATGCTATTGCCACAGGGAGGGGAGAGGTTTGTGGTTTGTGAGAGAGGGAGGGAGAGAGAGGTGAGTTATGGGCCAACTCTGGGTTGTGAGCTGGTGCTTCATTAACTGATTTTACAGCTCTCTAGGTTTCAGGTGCCTACACAGAGACTTTGAACAAAAGTAAAGGTGGGATATTCATGCAGTAAGAAACATTCTTGGGACATCTCTTCGGTCCTACCAGTTTGTCAAGTTCAGTCTTTTTTTTTTCTTTTTTTTTTTTTTTTAACCTTGGGAAATCAGTTACAACACAGAGCTCTGAAAAGGTAGAAGGCAACGAACAGAGTCACTGTGTCCTAAGTTTGTCTTTGCTTGGGGTCTGTTCTTTCTGAACCGTAACACCTTAAAAATCTTCAAAGTGGTTAATTCGTAGGACAAACTTGTCCGGTGATCAGGTTTGCTGGCGTCGGCCAAGAAGCATCTTGGTGAAACATTCCTAGTGGGATCCTGCAGAGTGTCGAGCGCTTACTGGATGTGTTGGTAGCGAAGGATGAGTAATTTACTGTACTTCATCCTTCCGGCTCTTGGGGGCTACACTCTCACCTCACTGTACCTGCTGAAGAACCCCCACATCCTCCACAGGAAGAAACGTACAGCGTTCTACTGCAGACACATCTCCCACAGAGGAGGTAAGGAGTGAGTCAGTCTGCCAGGAGGGATTTGTGAAGACATGTACACCAGGCTATGGGAGCTTCAAGTTGGCAGATAAGCATACGCTCTGAAGTCCTATGTGACTCAAATTTGGTATTAGCATTCCCAGTGAACTGGGATGGTTTTCCGTTAAATAATATTCATTGTGTATGGAATATGGGTGAGGCTTACTGATTGGGAAATAGCCAAGGAAATGGATGCTAAGGGCCTTGCCCAAAGAGGAGAGCGTTTCACTGTCACTTCACATTTTCCAAGCACATTTCTCTCCCCATTAGCCCATCATGTACTATAGCCCACCTATTGGCTATATGGGATGAAGAATATAAGCTTTACCTGTAGTGTATGATTGATTAGCAAAATGCAAAAATGTTTAAGATGTGACAGTGTGAAAAATAATTCATTACCAAAATGCTCTTCACTGTCTTTAAATTAAAATTAAAAATCTCACATTTTTTGACATCTTTGCTATTTCAATATGGTTTTTCAGCTATGTAATAAAGTAGATTTAAAAAAGGCAAAACAAATTGAAAGCATGTTGAATGATCTCAAAATCGATGAATAACTATGCCCTGTATTGAATACAAGGGCAGAATTGCACTTAATCTCAATCCATTCATGCATGCTACTTCAGTGGTTCCTAAACTGTGATCTGGAATACTATCACTGTAATTGTTTCACCAGTTAGACAGAATCTTACGAAAAGGTGGTCCATCTATTTGGGGGATCCCTGACTGACAGCTAGGGAAGCCCTGTGCTACCCCATCTTCACCCAGATTCCTCTGTCTGTTATCAGGATGTGGAGAGAGGACAGAAGGCACCATGGCGGCTTTCACACAGTGAGTACCAAACCCTGAGTGAGTGGCTAGTGGCGTTGCAGGGGAACAGATTGCAGTGGGTTGGTATGAGAACAGACCAGTTTCAGAAAGTCTGTGACCAACTGTGTTCCTAATCTCAGCTCTGAGGAGACAGTCAATGGTTGTACAATCTCTCTTTCATAGGAACAAAATGTTTTCACACGATACAAGGAGTTCAGGAAACTTTTCTGTTAGCTAGACTATGATTATATCATTTATACATTCAGCATCTTTCCACTTTTTTGATCCACTAAAATGATCTTTTATTACAAGGTTGAGAGGAACACAAGCCTTCCTACAGAAATCACCATGCTGCATTATCTCTCTCTCACAACTTAAAGCTACGGATATCGCAAAAATATCGAATACAGCTACCAAGGATATACCTGAAGAATGTCTTGTATGTTTTGATATGAAAATATCAAGGTTACTTGGTGTCAGGAATGTCTAGGGAAATAGTTTTTAGTTATTATGTAATGTACAAGTGGAGCAATTTCATGAAATTATCAAATTAGATTCCCAAATTAGATCATTTGTTAATGCAAGGTTGGAATATTTGTTTTTTGTCTCTCTGCTATATTATATGATTTATTTGTTTTCTTACCATTAGTCTTTTATCCTTATTCACTTGTTTGGAAATGTATGTCGTCTACATTTTTTTAGTGGTTAGTTTCCTCTATATTGCCATACTGTACATTTTACTGTGACACACTGGAAAAGAAAGCTTCCTCAGTGTATCTGTATAAATAAAGGCAGAATAAGTGAAAGGTATTTTTTTCTCCCACTCTCCATCTTTCCATCCATTCATCCGCAGTGCAGCGGAGCTGGGTACAGGGATGCTGGAGCTGGACTGTCACCTGACAAGCGACGGCCACGTGGTGGTGTCACATGATGAGAACCTGCTGAGGCAGACCGGCCGCGATGTCACCGTCTCCTCACTCAAGCTGCAGGTCTGATGGCAGAGCGTCTGGGACTGTCGGTGCAAAGGTCATGAGGCCATGTGACATAAGTTCAGACCTGCGTCAGATAGTGTTTAATGATTTGTTTTAGCCAGCCCAGGTGCTATGGATGAGGGTTAGGGACAGTAGGATGAGTTCCTGAAATTTAAGACAACTGCTGAAAAGGAAGATCAATTGATTTACTTTTCTGGGATTGAAAACTTACCTGACACTACCTGAATTGTCCTGATGTGGAAAACTCCTCCTGTGTGGTGTGTTATGCCACCCAGATTAAAACAAATTCTTTGCTGCTACTATTAACCCAGGTCAACAACAACAATAATAACAGGGACAGGAAGCTATATCCACCGAAGAGAGAGACAAGATTGGATTGTTTCAATGCAAACAGTATTCTCAACAGTAGCTCATACTCAAGACGAGGTCATCAGAGATATGCTAAAACCAACAGTACATGCTAACAAGGTGTTAACAAGCTTCAGTATCATGGATAATATCAGCATATTCCAGTTATCATATTATGGATTCAAATATGACCTCACCCAGGTTGTCTTCAATTGAATATGACATTAACATAACCCATTTCAAATGGAAAGTTTGATAATCCTGTAAATGTAGCTTCTGCATGCACGCTAAACCGGTTGACCCTCAGGATGGTTTTTTTCACACCTTGGATTCAGTTCTTTCCATCGTCTTTATCATAATATAACTCTTATTAGTAGGTGCAGTAGAGCTGTCTCTTATAACTCTCCTCGTCTGCATGCGTCTGCTTTTCAACTCTTTCAGGACTTGCCTTTGTATAAGGAGAGGTTGGAGGTGACGTTTTATGCAGGTGTGTATCACTTTCTCTCCCTTTGTCCCACATTCACTCATTCTGTATCATTAACAAAAAGCCATTTCAGGCAGAAGTAGGTCAGCAGGATCTACACGTGTGTGTGTGTGAGTGTGTGTGGGTGTGTGTGGGTGTGTGTGGGTCTGAGTCTGTCCAGTGATATCTCCTTTATTCTAAGCTCTTCTTCCTCTAGGCCGCTACACCAGTGGTGTAGACAGGAAGTTTGCTCTGCTGGAGGACTTGTTCAGAAAGTTCCCACAGATGCCTGTCAACATTGAGATCAAAGAGAAAAACATCCTGCTGATACAGAAGGTACAACCAACAACCTTTTTTCCCCTTTTTACATATATTGTGCTTGCCAGTTAAATTAATTCTGATTTCCATTAATATTCCCTCATTTCTAAATGTTATTTTTCCCTGTCCTTGTCCTCTGCTAGGTGTCTGACCTGGTGAGACGCTACGGCAGGGAGGACATCACCGTCTGGGCAACAGTGGACGCCAGCATCATGAAGGAATGCCAGAGAATGGTACATAAACCACTTGAGGGAGACAAAATGATCTGAGCAGTGTGACATTTCTAATGAAAATACCACATTTTAGCCCCTTTCCTGCACGTAGACTAGCATCATTTATATTGTGATCCTCTGCTTAATTCAAGCCCAGTAAATTGACAATGCACTATTTCAGTTAAAATAATCTAAATATCCTCAATGTTAAACTAAGCTGGACATCCCATGACATGATTACACAAGAATCTGATGGTTTACTGCAATATTGCAACCTTTTGTGACTCCACCACCAATCCTGGTCAGTCTTCATTTTAAAGCCGTGTCTCTTTCCTGCTGTCTGTTATGGATCCCTCCCCCCCCTCTCTCTGTCTCCCTCACAGAACCCCGCCATGCCTTACGGTTTCACTATGAGTCGAGGTGTGCTGCTTCTCCTTCTCTTCTACAGCGGCCTGCTGCCCTTTGTGCCGCTGGGAGAGAGCTTTCTGCAGTTCTACCTGCCCCGCATCATCAACAGGTATGTTCATAAACTGTACACAGTGGGCAATTTGTTTAATGTTTGAAGAAAACAAGCCAAATGGTGGTAAAGTTCATTTGTTTCCCTTCCATCTTAACATCTCCCCTCAAAGCACTCTGCCTGTAACATGTGTTAATTTGTGTTGTACCCTGTGTGTTTTTCTGTGTTCATGGCTCTATCCTGCATGTGAATCTGAGTTTTCGGCTGTATGATCACTCTGACTGTAGCCTCCTAGGTTTTATTATCTGGCTTTTGCTACTTTGGTAATACATGTCAAAGTGCACACTATTTCTCTCTTTCTCTCCATGTGTTGAAGGACATTCATACCTGAGAAGCGCATCCTGAGGAACAGACTGGTCATCTCTCTGTTGGAAAAGTGAGTGGAGTTGAATTAGAAGAAAACCGTTGCTCCCTTTTTTTTTTACAATCAAGAAATGCAAAAAAGATTTGATTTGATTCCACTCAACTTGATTTGGTTTAGGAGTCAAAATCTACATCAGAAATGGAAAGCACTTGAAAGCATTGGTGATTACTGAAGTGCTCAAGTCAATGAACAAATGTCCTATATAGTGTATACGGCTCTTCTTTCCAGGTACCAAATCACTTCGGATAAGAGAATCTTCCAAATGCACCAAATGTAAAAGAAATCATTCCCTTTGTATGTGCCCATTTCATTCCAGATTAACTATGAGGAAGGGTCTCTTTAAACACCTTGCAGCCCGTGGAATTCAGGTATGAAACCATCCAGCCATGATAATAATGATAAACGTATCAAGCACTTATCTTAAAGTAGATTTTTCAAGGTGTTCTGTCGTAGAAACGTTTAAAAGATTAAACTTAATGGGGTGTCCTGGTGGCTCAGTTTGCTAGGGTGCATCCCGTGTAACTGTGATGTCCTGGGTTCAAAATTGCCGTGGGACCTTTGTTGCATGTCACACCTCTCTCCTGTCTGTTTCTACTGTGAACTATCAAAGGCAAAAATTCCCACCCCCAAAAAAACCCATTTTGCTTAATTAGCTAGCCTATGTTTCTAAGGCAGGGCGTTCCACAGTATTGGGGCCCTGATGGCACAGTCAACTTTAGTCTTGAGTGTAGAGTGCAAAACCGTCAGAAGGGCCCTGCCTGAGGATCTCTGGGCTGGGCTTTGGCTCATGGGGAACTAAGAGGTATTCAACGTAGCTAATCAAGTCTACATCTAACTGGTAACCAGTGGAGGAATGCTAAAAAATTAGGATTAATAGTCTATTTGTTTGGCCCCAGTTGATCCTAGCTGATGCTTCTGAACGAGCTGGACACGTGTGACTTCTGACTGAAGCAGGAATAGAGGGAGTTGTAGTCGTCTAAATGGGATGAAATGAAAGCATGGATGTTTTTCTCTGAATCTGTGGAGGATAAAAATGACTTGATTTTTGAGATGTTTCTCATCTGTAGGAAGCAGGACTTTGCCTGCCTTTACTCTCTTTGCCTGTTCTTCAAAATTCATGCCCCGTTCAAAAATCACACCTAAGGTTCTGTCCACTGGCTTTGTGTTGCATAGACTGCCAAGATCATAAACAGGTTTCTGGAGCTGGGGGGGTTGTCACAAGGTTTTAATGGGAGCTATGACTGGGTATTGTCTGAGTAGCAATGGAAAGAGACATTATGTTTTCAGATCATGTTGAAAGTGAGAGCATGTAGAGGGAGATAGAAGAGATGGGGTTTCAGTATTGAGCCCTGCGGGACGCCACAGAGGGGGATTATGAATTGCCAGGTAAGACAGTAAGGATTTGAGCCAGCTCAGTGCTGAGCAGGAGATACTCACCCAGTGTTTAACGAGGTCAATTAAAATTGCATGATCCACTGTGTCAGATGCTGCTCTAAGGTCTAGGTGTAGGATTGCACAATCTCTTGTATGTGCTGTTAAAATGTTATTCATTGCTTTAAGAAGGACCGTGTCGGTGCTATGGAGTGGCCTGTAGTTGTTAAGGGTTCAGGGATCTAGGCTAGGTTTCTTCAGGAGGGGTTGAACTATTACTTAAAACTAGAAGGGAACATACCAATGGCCAGAGAGCTAACTATAATAGATAGACTAATCTCTCTCCCAGGATGACATCGCCCCCATCTGCAAGGCATGAGTGGAACGTTTGATGAGCATGAAAACAATTTAAGTCATATCAGTCAACAGGTCTCAACCCCTTTCGGTGATTCTGGTGTAGCACACCCAAGAAAAGGTTTTCCCACCATCACCACAAAAACATAGAAAGATGACATTTCTCATGAAAGAATGGTGTCACATTCTTCCAAAACAGTTCCAGACCTTGGGGAATGCATGCAGCTCTATACTGCTTTCTGTCCTGGTGGCTCATGATGGCCCAGAGCCTTTATACTGTAGTTTCCTCTTGTGAAGGATGTCAGGGAAATGGTGCAATACCAGATTTTAACTTTTTTTATATCTGTAATTGCAGGTTCATTTGTTTGTGTGTAATGAAGACCAGGATATAAAGGCTGCGTTTGATGTAGGGGCCACAGGGGTAATGACTGACTATCCTACCCTTCTGTCAAACTACCTATCCAGACACAGGTGCCAGGACTGACAGCTGAACACATCCAATCAAATGACTGGTTCTAATGCACAACTCTGATTTCGCTGCTTGGTTTTCCATTAAAATGATGCAGTTTTTGTAATTTCTTTGCCAAATCTTGACCATAAATAAAAGTACAGATAAACCTTCAGTGTTCCAGTCTAAACAGTCTGGCAGGAGAGGTACAGGGGTTGAGTCTGAAAGGTCACACTGTCCAAGACCAGAACTAGTAAGCAAGAAGACTGAGACTAGAATTAGTGGACAATAATTTAGTGTGCAAATATTTTAAAATTCCTATATTCATGATATGAAGTAATACCAAACAATAGTCTAATGTAACACAGGGTAGTAGATGTAACTTAAGCATTTCTAGCATCTGAGTCTAACACCCTGCTTAGTGCCATTGAAAGTTGCCAAACTAGCTCTTACATGTTCACATTTTTGGAGATAAGCACGCAGCGATAGTGATCACATAAAAAAAGACTGTAGAAGAGAAGGAATACAAGACATTTGACATCCATTTCATGACCCAAGACAACTGTAGTCCAAGACCATGAGTTTTTAGGTCTCAAGACTTCATACTATCTACTAAACACCGTACAGTAAGAACATACAAAATCAATCAACACATTAATCTCAATCCTTAAATGCAATGTTAACAGCATTAGTTGTGTTTGGTGTGCTCTGCAAATTGGTTAATTTCTCTCTTTCTCTTTTCTACTATAATCTTTCACATGCAGTCAGTGTTTCCAAGAATAGTCATCGATCTTTCTAAGCAACAGTCAGTCACATCTAACAGTGCCAGAGTGAATGTTTGACCTAGTTGGACCATGTGATCTGATATCCTATCGGATATCTCCACTTCTTTGAGTTTTATGACAAGAAAATAAACGTGACATGTGTTTTGAGTGTGTTTGATGTTATTTTCTGCCATTATTTGATTGGTTTGGCTGTGTACTGGACTAACCTTAGCAATTAAATTATCTGAGACACTTCCCTTGTTTGTGTGTTTTATTTATTTTCATAGCTGGTATTATTAAGCATGAAACAAACAGTATCAAACAAAAGGAGGTTAAAAAAAAAAGTGAGAATAGGTATAGTTATTGGCATGTTACTTATAAATATCCATACTAACATACAGTATTATTATTGGTATCACACTATGTAATACTGTGTTGGCATTCTGATCACTGGTTTCTACAAATTCAGTCCACCATCTACCATATGCACATACAGAAGGAGTTTGTACGTGCACTACCTACTTCCTCATTTTCCCAGGTCATGGTCAAAGTCCGGCCACATTACTGTGATAATAATCAACCAGTTTGTTGGTGAAACAAAGGCTGTATTTTTCTGACCTGGTTAGCTATAGTAATGTAAGTTAATGTAGTAAGTGGATCAATTCAGACAGAGGTCTTTAATGGAGACGAGATCTGGTTCCACTGACCCAGGAGGGAAAAATAAGGCTCTTGTAACCACACAAGGCATGCTTTGAAGAGGAAACTCCACGATCTAAATTTAGAAATGCTAACAAACTGTGCCCCCTGCTGTAAAGAAATTAAACATTTCCTAAATCTTGTTACATAAATGTGTCACGTAAACGTTTTGCAATTCCCATGTTAGCATCCAGTCTAAACGGACTTTATCCCAGCATCAGCAAGTATGAAAGCATATCAAACACACTGCCTCATAGCCATAAAAAGACGCTCACGTGAAGTCAGATCTGATTGGTTGACCCATATTCGGACTGTCAATCCGTGATTCCTATTGGCTGACGGGGATTTGTTTTGCACTTGGTGACGCATTTGAGACTTCCTCCACAGTGTTTTGATAAACAAACTGCATTTTTTCTCCCGCCGCCGCGAAATAACCCTGTAAACTTGCCAGCATTGTGGGCCTTTTAACCTTTGTTTTAACGAAGACAACTGAGAGGATTCAAAGTTGCTTCAAATTTCTAAAAGAAACGCGGTTGGACGGGCTTACGAAGGGAGCGAAACCTGCGACAAAAGACTATTATTTGGATCATCAGCGCATGGTCGACTGCTGGACCAAACCAACCTGCTGACTACATTCTCGAGTCGGATGTATCTCAGTTAACCTGCACGCTGTCGGTCACATAGGTCCACCTTGAAGAGCCCTAACATTAGGTGAGTCGACATCAGGAAATATCCTGCAATGCGCATCCGACTTACTGTAGCTGAGCTGCTGTTATGCTGCTGCAGACGGACAGTTAGCTAGTAGGCTACATGTTAGGTTGGAGCTAGTGGCCGTTGTCTTGCAGCTGACCGAGGTGTCACACTTTGTCAGACGGCTACTAGTGAATCAGACAGTGCATACATGGTGCAATTAACATTGCCACAAATTTTGGTGATTGGTGTTATGTTATGAAGGCGCCGAAGGAGAGACAATAGCTAGCTATGACAACTGAAATTGCAACTTACTGCATGAACCAGGAAGCAAGCTGCCTTCTCCAAAATATGCCCTGGCATTGTTAGTTTCAGTTAACCTAGTTAATTTGTGGCAGGGCATTTCTGCCAAATGTTACTTATTCTCTGCCAAGTTTTGCACAATAACAATATTGGAAGATAGCCCAATACAATGCATTATAGCAGTTTTCAAACGTTAAAGTCAGTTGGTTGGGGTACATTAAGTTCAACTGGATGGTATGCCTGTGACCGGAATTTTTTAGGTTGTTAGGACCCCATTTATTATATAGTGCATGATGGTCCCAGTACTAGCCGGACTAACCTAAACAAAAGCAATTTCCCCAAAGCCTAGTTCCTATATATGGTAATGCTGATGTGTCTTAGAAGGGAACAGGAAGGGACTACAAGTTTTAGAGTAGTATCCTACATGCATGCATCATCACAAAATCTTGTTATACTATAAGCGACAATTCTGCTTTTAACTTCCCTTTTCCTCCTCAGACATGGTGAAGCTAACTAAGGCCAAGACATTCCAGGCCTACCTGGACTCCTGCCACCGTCGCTACAGCTGTGTCCACTGCCGCGCCCACCTGGCCAACCATGACGACCTCATCTCCAAGGTCAGCATGGCCATTATTACAAATCATAATCAGTATGTAATTTTATGGTTCCTACATGGGTCAGAAAATAGGGGAAATGATCCTGATGATCAAGGTCTTAAAAATATGGGAAAAGAAAGTTTGGAAGTAATTTGGAAAGTTGTTGGTCAAATCTTGAATCCGCTAGCGTCTGGAGCCGTCAGCAGACTGAAAAGTTAGTTTCATGCCCTGCTTGTGAGGTTTAAGTCAAGTGGGTACATATAGGTTTCCTGTTCTGATTTCTTCTTTCCTTCATGTCTCTTAGTCTTTCCAGGGGAGTCAGGGCCGAGCCTACCTCTTCAACTCTGTGTGAGTATCTTAGAATATTTCAGTTTCTCTATCATTTAATTCACTAGAAGTTGGCACATTTAATTTATAAAGATGACTCTTCTAATGTCCAGTCAATCTCACAGTTAATTCCCATCAGAGTATCATCACCACCTTCCCAAAAAACAATGCAGGTTAATCGCCAAATCCCGAAAACAAAACTTGTGGCCTATATGATATATCCATGTATATCCTCTTTTTGGCACATTTTTTGTGAATCTATGATCTAGGGCAGTGGTTCTCAATCCTGGTCCTGGAGTACCACCGCCCTGCTGGTTTTCTATCTAACCAGTCCCTGATTAGAGTAGGCTAGAATGAAAACCAGCAGGGCGGTGGTACACCAGGACTGGGTTTGACAACCACTTATCTAGTGTGTTGTTTTCACAGTGCACCAACTTTGATATCGTCTAGTTCTCTGAAAACAAATCCCCACTATCAAGAGACATGTTTACACAAACCACATTGGTCAATAGACAATTTGATTAGATCCAAAGTGGACCTTGAAGTCAGGTGAAATTGATCACACGTACAGTCGCCTTTTGTGTTAGCAGGAATTCTCTGGCTGTAGGGGGCTGCAACACTTCCTCACATCCTCAGCATCTGTACAAGTTAAATCTCAGTGATCTATCCAGCTGATATTATGTTCAAAATGGCTTCAAGCTAAAAGGCTTGGTCGTTCTCATTGCCTTGCTTCAAGGGATGTCTTTATATTTGTACTGTAGTCTTTTTTTCTTAAACAAATCCTTGTGGCATTGTAGGGAAATAGTTTCTAGCTGGGAAATTGCATGTTAGCATTGAGCATTAAATCCAATGGTTATCTCTAGCTACAAGCTAACTACACATATTAGAGTCCAATGAGAAATGCTAACAAAGCTAACATGCTATTTTTTTAAGTTGGTTGAAAGACAAATGTATAAAGGCTTTTTGTTCACACAATCTGGCAAGAAGCTTGTGAAGAAAAATATCTAGTAACTAATATTCCTAACATTTAGAAGACCCAGGGCTCCAGGTAGTCTCTTGGTATATGTCAGGGATAGTCATTCAGTTATTGTGATGCCCTCAATGAATCAGAAAGCTGTTGTTTGATTGCGGTGCTGCTGGTGGTTTCAGAGTGAATGTCGGCTGCGGTCCTGCTGAAGAGAGGCTGCTGCTCACGGGGCTCCATGCTGTGGCCGACATCTACTGCGAAAACTGTCATACCACACTGGGCTGGAAATATGTAAGTGCACACACACTACATGACTGCATCTACCTTTCAGTGTTGTAAGTTACTTGGTGTTCACCACTACAGGATATTGTACTGTGAGAATTGTGATATTGCTGCCATAGATTAGATGAACCCAATGTCCCAGTGGGGAATTTGAGTAATAAAGGAAACATTTCCAAATGGTAGAAACTCAAATTCATTAATTCACTCAAATTCATTCACCCTCAAGTTATCGGTCATTTGGCAATAGCAAGATACAATCAAATTTAAGCGATACTTTTAGGGTGCTGTAGGGCTAATGTGGGAAAAACAAGTTAATATTGGACTAAAATGTAAAATATCTGCATATCCTTCTGAAACCTTCAATTGTATATGACTAGTAAAAACTAAACGATTTAATAATATTTTATATGCTTGAACCATACCTTATATGCTCCCCAATCTTTCTCTCCCAAGGAGCAAGCCTTTGAACTGAGTCAGAAGTACAAGGAGGGGAAGTTCATCATTGAGCTGTCCCACATGATAAAGGACAACGGATGGGATTGAGAGGGAAACCTTGAGCTTTCTTCGTGACTCTTTCAAAGTACCATCCCCTCGGCCTAAAGGGTTCAGCGTAGCCTCCTCATCCCGCATACGAGCCATCGCTATGCCACCCTTTCACTTCATACAGCTTTGCCAAGAATAGCATGTGATGCCTTATCTTTGATCTTCTTCATATGTTTTTCCAACAACTACGAGAGCACATTTGCTTTTATCGCTATCCCAATTCGTAGTCGTGCTGGGACATGGAGTGAATGAGTATTGGGTTTGTGTGTGAAAGACAGAGTAGGAGAAGTAGACACACAGGTGGGAGTGCATGTTGGATTTTTAAGCGTGTG
>CABFOQ010036825.1:0-13455 GCA_900660455.1 Gephyroberyx darwinii | reverse complement strand
GAAACAAGAGAACAAAGAACACAATCTGCGATGCGGCCGCAGACAAAGCCTTGAGCTGCTCCACTGACAATGAATGAAAGGCAGATCTTGTAGATACACGAGGCACACGAGGAGGTCTTCTGAAACCGCCCTGATAGCATTTCAATGGAGTGAAGCTCAGCGGCTGTAAAATGTAAAACAAACATTCGATTAGTCCACAAGGTGAGTCTTCGCTTTATTGCCCCGTGTCACGGTTGCTGGTTTTGCCTCTTGTTCTTGTTCACGGCGAAGATTATAGTCTCCGTTGTGAAGCAGATACTAAGTTCTGATTTACACGACAGTAAAATAAGAATAGTTACACCCCAAATTAGTTACAATGTAAACCTAAGCACCGATGAAATATTAACGCCAGCCCTTAGGCAGAGATAAAGCAGCTGTAACTGATAGAAATCCACAAAATTGTATTTAGTAACAGCAACACATGCACCCAATGAGATCATTCTCAATACCTTTTTTCATTTTCCATATTTGCAAATCTGCCATCTTTAATAGCAATACTTCTAAGAGGCTTGCACCAGTGTGGTAGCCATGAGGACAGATGACCAGCGTGACTATAGATCGTCTTTTCTACTCGGTACTGTACGTCCCAACTAGTTCGGCTTAAATACTCAACAACCTAACTGGTATGACTCTTGAGTCTGTAGGGAGGACGTATGATGTGCTAATACAGGAACCGTGGTTCCATAGTGTAGTGGTTATCACGTCTGCTTTACACGCAGAAGGTCCTGGGTTCGAGCCCCAGTGGAACCACCTCTTTTGGGGCGGCAGGTTGGCCTCGCGGTAAGAGAGGCCGACCCATCACCGGGGGGTTGTTCGTTCGATCCCCGACACCACCAGGAGGGTGTATTCCAGCTGTGAGCTGGTGATTGAAAAAATGACTGGTGTCACAGCTACGGTGCTCACCAACACTGTCGAGGTACCCTTGAGCAAGGCACTTAACCCCAAACTGCTCCAGATGCGCTGCTCAACGGCTGCCCTGACCTGCATGTGTGTGGTGTGATATGTTGTGTGTGTATCTAGTCAGGGGTGTGCAGAAGACAAATTTCCCTGCATGTAAGTGTATGTGACGACTGAAGTTCATTAATGAAGCTGTTTATCCTTAAAAAAGGATATAATAAGGATAATACACACAACACTGATGGGTTGAAACACACAAGTATATTGTGTACAGTACAGAAAGTCCAAGTCTCCCTATGCTCTCTCTCTCTGAACGTCAACTCACTACAATATTTATAGTTTCTTTGGAAAGAAAGAAGTCTCTCATGATTGGTTCTCCATGCTAAGACCATATGGTTCCTCCTATGGACTCTTGTTCTACACAACGCCACATTTCTGACTTCATTGAAAGGCCTCACTAGCTGGTTGTGCTATACTTATAGGTAGATGTTTGCTGCACACATGTTACATGTCCATCACAGGTTACAACATAGTATCAATACAAGCTGACACAAAATAATGACTAACAAATGATAAATGATAAATTCTTTATTAAATATACTTTCATAAAGTTCACAGTTATTGACAGAGCGTTCAAAGATCATAAACATGTCATATGAGAACTCTTGCTGAGGCTGGATTATTGATTCAATTCAAAAACATCTCTCAACAAGAAGGGCTCAGTTCTGTTAAAGGCAGCTTAGCCCTTTAATAGAGGTCTTCGATGTGTTGAGGTTCTAGTGTAATGGGATGTTTTCAGTAAGAAACAATCACACCACTGGAGAAGCTACAAGCCTCTATATGAAGTCAATAAGAAAAATGTTCACAGGTATTTTCTTCTTGCCTTCATGATCCAACAATCGTGTAAGCTTTACACCCTCACTGGCGCTTTGGAGCAAACCAGTTCAGAGTGAAATCGCACAAAGTCAAATATACGTTGAAATCTGTTTTTATGGTGGAAATGAAGGGGAAAAAAAGCATTCTGTTCTCCGCGTTTGCGCTGCATTGAAGAGTAAATTTAATCTGTGCTGCCAAAACGATCCGTGTGTCATCAACACAAATATAACACGTGTGCTACTTTATTTCTGGGCCCTGTGTCTGTATTTTACCCAGTAGAAACTAGCACACTGATGCACAGTCTCAGGAAGGTTGTTCCAGATGCCTTGTCTCACTCTTAGCTCAAGTGTCCCACATACAGAGTGTGAGAGAATTGCTGGGTACCGTACTCTCAGGACTAGCACAGAAGCAGCAGGTTAAAAAAAAAAGAAAGAAAAAAAGTACCTCCCTGGAGAAATGATTCAAGGTATTGGAGATCCTGAGAGGCAAATAAAGTGAATGCAATTTCAAAGGAGAAATAACGGAGGTCACGGTGTTTGATGTTCCTATGCCGGCCATGAAAATAACTCGGTTGATGATAGAATCGATCACACCCCCGTAGGACCGAATGTAAATGTAGAGGCGTTTTTGTTTTCTGCACTTAAAATCCAAGCTAGCCATGCGTTGCCGCAGACGAAACGCAGTGCAGTTATCTGCAACTGCGCCTATCAGCTGACTGAAAGCAATAATACTTGAAATGTGACCGACGGGTGTTTTTTTCCCGCTGTTCCCCTCTTGTGTTTTTGTTGTGATGAGTGAACACAAGGTCAAAATGGAGTTTATCCTCTGACATCACCTGCCAGTCCAGTCAAGAGGAATGCTCACTCAAGGTGACATTACTTTGGTGCTTGTACTCCGTGTGCCGCTATATCTGAGCTCAAATTTACAACTTATCTACTGACAGGAGAGGAAAACATCTCTAATACGACCCGGTCTATGATCTTCCCCGAGTAAACAAAAAGAAAAACTACCTCAGCCACAATTGTACTTGACAATCGCAGGTAAAACAACAAACAGTGTTTTTTTTTTTAAAAACATATTTCGAGCACTAGACCTGGGTCAGAAGCCGTTGGAGTCGTGCCTCCAAATTGCAAGTAATTGAAAAACTAGTAGAGCGTACCGCACTGTAAGTTCAATGTAACATTTGTAATTTCTCGCTATATTTTTCTGTTTTGTGTGTTGTTATATATAGTAAGCACAGTGATTTCAAAGCGCTGATGACATTTCTTCATTCTGTCTGGAGCAGCACAGAGTTATTTAGTATGCAATGGATCAATCACCATTGTCCAAACGTCATTTCAATTAACTTCTTGGGCAGACGTCTCTCCTGTAAACGTGACTATCAGAAGAATGAAAAGGGACGTAGCGTTTCTCTGTTTAAATCGAAATGGAACAAAAAACTCAAGGAAAGCAAAGGCTAGACACAAACATCCCCAGATGTTCTCTCCATTAGATATTTTTTTTTTTTGCTCCTTGGATGTTTATCTTTTCATAAATTCAAAGAGCGAAGAACACACTTTCCCACATATCGTTCCGTCCGTCTGCACAGGCCTTTCCAGCTCATCACTCTCTGTCTGACAACACATTCCCTCTCTCAGACGACGACTGGACCAACACGCTGGTGATGGTGTGCTTTCATGCAACGGATATAGTAGTCGCCTAAACCATGACAGCCAAATTCATTTTTCAGTATAACGCTGTCCGTCTTGTCCATACTCAATAAGAACTCCGAGAAAAGAAACCTTTATTGAGCCTGGTTCACTCTATTTGTCAAATGAAGAGAGTTACAGGAGTGGAAAACTTGATTCTCACTGAAAATAAGTCAATGCTTCTGCAGCGGATGCTTAATTACACATGAAACGCCAAATTAAAATGCCAGGCAGTGGCCGGGCGGCTGCAAGGTCCTTGTGTTTTTGTTTTTTTTAAACTTCGTAATGAGATTATGCCGTTTTCAAGGAAAGTGTTGTGCTATTTGGGTAACAATATTACCACAGCAACGCCAATTTATTAGTTTTCCATATTTCCAGTGATGTTAATGTCACGGTGCTCACTACAAGGACGCCTGCCGCCTAGTGGAGTGTGAACAACACATATATCTCACTACCAATTAGTACTAGGCTGTACTGTAAAGTGACAGGGAACTAATTCACAAATACTGTAGCAACATGAAAGAGGAGGGAAGTCACCCACAGAGAAAAATAAACTGTCAGTCCCGTACAGATAGAGGAACATCAAGTGTTGTCTCTGAGGCATTCCAATTACTTCAAGCCTAACTGTGAACCACTAATAACTTCAGGGAACCTGAAAAACAAAACATTGTTAGCTAATTACACAAGCAAGTCATTTAGTCTGATTGATGGAACATATTATCATGGGCTCTCTCTTCTTCTCTCGCTTTCTTCCCCTCGCTCTCTCTCTCTAATTTTCTCTTCCATATAGAAGAGAACAGAATAGCATTTAGACTGTGTTTCCTTTGGCAGCTGCCTCCATGACGGCCCTGCACTGACATAATGAGACACTCTCCCTGCTCAGCAGTAAAGCACAATCAACTGGTGAACAACTGGCACAGATTTATCATCATCAGCTCAGGACCAGGGCTCTATGTGAGAGCTGCCATAGTTACAGAAACACAATTGCAGGCGGCGGCGTGCACTGCGTAAGACAGAGAGAGAAGGAGTCTGCACGCAACATGCTGCATGCACAACTGCTGCCCAGCTCCGGCATGCTTCAGCGAGGTCAGCCAGCAGCACAAGTTAGAAAGTAACCGTCATTATATATTGATATTCCTGTGATACTGGGCTGCTCAAGTATTCCATTTTTGAACTGATGCATGTAGACGCCATATTCATCCTTAATACTGCAGATAAGCTTATATAGCGATTATGAGAAATGTGAATATCCCGGGTGCCGAGGCATGTTCGTACCTTCTCTTGTGTGTTGTTGTTGTACCACGGTATTATGTTTAGTCATGCATACAATGAAATTCATGATTCATGAAGACGCATATAAACAGCTTATACTGAGTACAAGTTTAATCAGAATATGAATTATTGTTGTATAATATTGTGAATTCACTCAACATGGATATGAATTATGTATTATTCATTAATATTAGGAATAAGAATACTATGTACATTATATACAGTGTATTTAATATCAATTCTATCAGTAGATTGTGTATCTAACAGTCGTATTCATACACTGGGTATGTGCTGCTGAAATTGGTTTTAGTTCTTTATTGGTCTGAGTTCATTTTTTGAGGATAAAAGAGCAGAATCTGGGACTGATGGGCTCCTAGATGAGATTCAATTGAAAATGAACATTAGAAAGGTGTGAATGCACAAGCCTCACAAAGTGCATTTGTCCTTTGTTTGTTCACTGGGTCTGGATTCACCACATCCTCGTCTCTCCAGACCATCCAGGCAAGGCCAGCCCGGATTCACTGGTAGCGCTTGAAACGAGCTGCATAAAAGGGGCACATAGCACTCGTTGGTTGACTTGTCACTGCGAGCGCCGGCCACACAATGATCACATCTGAAGTGGCAGTAATGTAAAAGATGCAAGTTCATTATTGCAACAATGCTGGATATCACTGAATTCTTGCTGCTCGCTGGTTTCTTGTTACTCAGCAGCAGCGCTCCATTAACAGGTACGATTTTGTTATACGGTTGGAAGAGGTCATGAAAATGTAGTTTGAATTTCTCAGGCACCCAGAGACTTTAAGTGCCCCTCTAATCTTCAAACGTGTGTATTAAATATGTTGTTTATGTTTGTTAAATCAAATTGTCCAACCCACATTTTAGCCAGAATCAGTTTCTGTCGGCTGCTATTCCACATACATGTCAAGGATGTTTTCTTAGTCTGGTATTTTTTGAGGTTCCATAGCATGATGTTTCCCCCTAGTGGTATAAGAATGAATATAGGCTAGGCAGGCATTTAGTGAGCATCGTTCAGTACTGCCATAGGCTACATACCTACTAATGGTTCAGGTAATATTTTCTTAAATGCCCATTGAAGATCTGAGTCTATTTTATGTGTGCAAGTTTTCCTCACAGGGTTACACTGTGTAGCATGTTCCTCTCTACATAAATAAAATAATAGAATCAATGTTTTTTTAATGCAAACGTGATTGCACTACTCATTTGTCTTTTCATTTGTGTGAATCCTCCTTCGTGCCATGTTTAGACATCGCCCCAGAGATGACGAACTCGTGTTGGTGATGCGTTTATCTGTGGGGGCAGGAGGCAGATCTGCCCGGCGCCTCAGGTAGGTGTGGTAATTGGACACTTACAACTATCATCTCAAGATTATCTTGAGTCAAGTCGTGTTTATTTATATAGCCCTTATAGATCACAAACAAGCCTCGAAGGACTTTACAGGCCTAAGTAGGACAAGCAGGTAGACAATCAGATTTATGAGGCGATCAGTTATCATTCAATTATGACTAATACGATGTTTACGGAATATGAGCAGGACAAAAGCACATGGAAACAGAGTGACAGGTTGAAGAGGTAGCCTATAATCTCAATACATGTTGTCACGTCATCATTTGAAGGTAAAAAGAAATCATTTTATGTCCAGAAATAAGGTGAAAATGTGATTTCTTTGCACCATCATTTTTGCAAAATATTATTTGTGAATAAGTTGTTGAGATGTGCAGGAGCATAGCAATGGATGAGAGCGGTACTGGCACTGCTACTGGAAAGCTCGGGATAAATTTGGCAGAATCCCTCATAGATGATTCACTACTGTTCAATTTATCGATCCACACAATGTGGGCTTAACGAGACAGACAGATGTACGGCTGTCAATAGGTCATAGGCTGGCCCACGAGTTACACAGCGTTTCACTGGATACTGCCACAGCCAGCACAGCCAGCCTTCACTCGAAATAAGAGGAACACTTACCATCCTTTCTTGTCACCGCCACCTGCTTTGAAATCGCCTCCTGGAAAATGAAAATCTCACGTACTACCTAATAAAGTAAAAACAGTATTGCTTGACAGGATGTCTGAATTGGCTTCCGCTGCATGATATCACTTGCCAGCCCTTCCTTTGAAATGAGGACTCCTAAGTACCTCTGATATCAGTTTCTCACTTCCTCTCCCTCTATCTCTTTCTCTCATTCCCTCTATCATTATCTGTATCTTTAGAAACACAGTGAATAATGGAAAGAAATGTAAGATCATAGCAGTGAATGAATTCACACCCATGCAAGCAAAGGACGGCACGCTGATGTCCTGGAGAATCCCAGGAAGAAGTCCAGTCAAGCACCGCAGCACCTCACCGTGCACCTTCCTCCTCTTTATCCTCCTCTTCATCATATACTTGTGACCAAGTCATACTATATGCATGTTCCCAAATGAGGACAATACAGAAATAGACATTCAGTTGCAAATTAAACATTAATTTAGTGTTTTGATTTTATTTTTACTTGTTACCAAAAAGCCCTAAATTTTTAAATATTTGTTTTGCAGTCACGCAAACTTTCAGACTTTCAAAGCTCAAATAACATTTAGTGGGTCAACATGACTGCAGCTGGGTGTATATTCAATCTCCTTGCAAACACCAGTCCCCAGATTAGTTTCAAAGCATTATCGTGGTGGTTAAAATCACTATCTTCTAACACTGCCAACGTAGAGGCTGACTTTATAGTTTAGGTTGCAACTCCGTCTCAGATATGTCCAGAGTCAGGGTAGAAATCCTCAATGACGCCACTCTCCAAATGCACATATAAACCATCCCAGTTTGAAAAAAATTGCTTATATTAAAGATAAAATCAGCAATTTATTTTCCCATCCAAACTTTTGGTATATTCACTAATGTTCTAGTTTGAGTTTGACTTGCAGATGGAAAGGTTTTGGGGAATTTTCCAAACACATTGTAACTCCAAATACAGTCTATTTTACTCTAGCCGCAACATACATGTGAAAATCCCAGTATGTCTGTCACACTCTGAAGGTGAAACAAAACACTTTTAAAATGTAAAAACAATTAATTTCAGAGTGGAAAAAGCAATCCAATTAAAATCCAATAAATCTCTATGTAAACAACGCCTATGGCGGGCGAGGAGGAGTATCTCACCAGAGAACATTGTGTTATCATCACAGGCTGGTGTTTTGACAAGGCAACTGCAGCGGCTGTGTTTGTGACCAGAACCAGAGGCACAACTGTATGGCACTATTTGACATAAAAAGAAATTCATGCTATAATATGACAGTTGTTTCAAACATTAGCGGAAAACATGCTTGTCTTGCTGCATTTGTAACATCTGGACTGGCGTTAGGAATGAAACGAACCTACCAGTGATCAGCTGCACCCAAACGCTTGCTTTCAGTATCAGTATATGCAGACATGTTACAGTAAAATGAGGTGACCACATCAAAGTGCACAGGCGTGACTGTGGGTATCTGGTAGTATTAACAACAACACATGTTTAGAGAGGAGAATGACAAGGCACCAGTGGATAATATCTCAGAATTTAGTAAATGGTGTTGCTTTTGCCTTCCCCTTGTCTGATGTGTCTACTACTATCTCATTGCTGCAGAGCAAAGCAGCAGACACTGATGTGGAAGTGAATTCAGATTTAGTATTCCTTACTGCGGATGATGCAGACACAATTTTAATGGCAAATGTATGTAGCAGCAACCTCTTTAAGACAGACTGTCAAGTAGAAAATAAATGGCAGTATTTTTTTTTCACACCGGCCCTCACAATTCAAAGCACTCAAAAGTCAATAGCCACCCCTGGCAGGTCAGGCAGAGATGAAGATTGAGGTACTGCTGTGCATTTCAAGCACTGGGTACATTGGTGAATTATATCTCAAAGCCACGGTGACAAAAGGCCATTTCAACACAACCACAAAGTCAACCATTTCAATCACTCAAATCAAAAATAAACATATCACCATCAGGTGCTGACGCTAGAAATGACGCGTACAGATCTGACTCATTTGTCAGTGGGCTACTGATGAGCAGAAAACGGTCTCTGTAGCACCTCATTTTCCATTGCCTGGAGATGCAGCCTGACTGAAGTCAGTTGCAATGAGAATCCAAATGTACAAGGGGTGTGTGAGCTGCTGGAGGTCATTAAAGTGAAGTCCATTTGGTTATGAATGAACACAGTGACCTGCCTGCAATGTGGTTTGCGAACAGACACATGCTCTCGCTAAACTCTGCAGATGAATATACCTCGTGGCACAAATCATCGGGTCAACGGGCAGCTGTTTGACCTACGCGGAAAGTATAAAGCAATGATGAAGGAAGCCATATTGTATTGATTGATTAATGCATTTTCCCTCTGTGTGCAATTGGTAATCTGTCAGACCAGTGCACATCACAGGGAGCACAAATATGACCTTCCATCTTAATGCTTGTGCCGCATGGCCTTGAATCATGATGCAACGGAAATACAGTTCAGCAAAATATAGTTGCTCGCGAGGCAATTTACAAACTGATCCCAAGTCCGATCACAGACGACAAGGACATGATAATCAAAGGTGGTCATGACAACTTAATCAGAGAATATGGGTTTGGTAAATTGTCCTCTATTCACGGGACGGTGTGTTGTGATGAGCTGTAACAGATGTTTCAGGATTCTGCTCAGTGCTTTACAGTTAGTCCACTATCCTCCTTTTCTCAATACTATCAGGCGCTCACAGCTCTCAAATGAGTTCTGTTCTTACCCCGCCTTTGCTGCAACATGGATTTGACTATGAAGCACAATCCACAATTAGCTATCACTGTTGGCGCTTCCTTGGCAGCAGTTTTGGAAACTATTTGTTTCTCTTCAGGGTTTGGCTCTTAGTTGGCTATTACATAATTTGAAACAATCTTTTACTCTTGTCTCGTTTGCCTTCATGCGTTGCAGGCTCATCTGAAGCTGACCCTAAGCATAATGAGCTGAGGGGACTGTGACTAACGAAAATCAGCAGCTATTGAATTGCATGGTAGCATATTTTGTTACTGGACTGAAACGCATTTTATGTGCAAATCTCGATGAAAAGTACATATTAAAGCAGCCCTGCACATTTGAAGTTGTTGCTGAAAAGCCATGCACTTCCCAATGGACGCTTCCCCTTGATTGATAGATGTATTTAATTGATTTTATCTTGCCTATTTTACATGCAGAGGTTCCTTTCAACTGTGTGCCCTTGATTTAGCTTCACACAATCCTATTGCTCTTCTAGGATGAAAGATTAAGATTAATAATTTGCTCATAGAGTGTAAATCAAAAGAGATTGTATTATTTATAAATGCATGCTACATGCTACAAACATTCCATATGAATGGTATTCAGGCCAATCCTTGCTAATGTTGGTCTTAGTTTTTTAATCCATCAACGTCTCATCAATAAATCACCCACAGCCAGAGGCAGTTCTGCCCTACCTATTCATGGTTGAATAAATCCTTGTAGTGATGAGTTCTGATAAAGACAATGCCGTTAGGGAAGCAAATCCCTGGTCTACCTCAGAGCGCATTCAGATGACAAGTTATATGAGGAAGCCACTGACTTTCACCTTTTGTATTATTTTACCCCTTCGCCCTAGCTAGCTACAGCCCACTTTGTATGCTACAGGTAAACACCTGCTACTGCCCCACATAGCTGCAAATGAGAGTGTAGAATTTGTCCAGCAACCTAATCTGTGTTGTTGCACAGAAGTATGCACTGTGTTGTGTACTACATTGTGAATTATTTAGAGGAGCCGGAGTAGGTGTCTGTGACTGCACCCGGCATGATTTTCTAGGGATAATGGTACATATATTTTCTAGTTGAGAACTAACACCGCCCTCATTTACATGCAAAAACTCAACCAAGCAACCCTATGAGTCTTCAAAGCTGCTCTCCCAGGTAATGGAGCCGCTCCAGACGTTACATCTTAACATCAGTGACTGGTGTCTTGATCATGTAGCTCCTAGCTTTGGAGGAGTTGTTCTTGTTCACAAATAATGATTGGATTTTCTTAGGCGTTGGGAATAACATGGTAATTCCTAAAGCAAGTTAGATTTCTAGATATCTTATCTCCGTATTTCTTTAATGTCAACATATAGGAGAGGCAAAATATTGAAACTGGCAGCCAAAAACTGATAATGACATTTTGTTCTTTGTTTTTTTTATCACAAATTTAATGAAAAAAGAAATGCCAATGAGTGTCATAAGATATACTCAAGCTCAAACAATAACAAATAAATAATACATAATATATATACAATTCATTTCAGGAAAGAAAACATGTTGATGTGGCAACAACCAAATATTTACATCACCATTCTCCATCTCGATTAGCTTATCAGCACGGTTCATTAAAAAATGGTTGCAACCTCTAACGCCGTTGCCACTGTTACAATATTTGGACTTTGCTTGCGGATTTCATCACCTCCAACACCAGCCTCTCGCTGTTGGCAGGGGAAGTAGGAAGGCAGGGTCCCTGTCCTGGAGAAGGTCTCCATGGTGCTCCTATATTTGGGAAGATTTGTGCTGTAGCCAGAGTCTTTCCAAGAGTGCGGATAGACATGATGACTGGAAAAGCCTATTGTGTATGCATTTTCTCCACTGGCTCTGAAACTCTGAGTTGGTATTACGCAGTAGGCGCCTTGCCAATCCCCAGATAAGCTATTAGCAGCGTTGGATGAATCTGAAATAGAAGAGAAACAAAAACCCTTAATGATATGGAGGAGAAAAGATATGATGCAACGTAGCGATCGGCGTAGATGCTACATTTATTTATCATTAATACCGCGTTGTGAACAACATTGAATTCGATGGCGTGTAATCTCAAAGCTCAAGGTCGCAAACTCACTCTTTGGCCTAGGCTGGAAGGTGCTGAAGTTCTTCTTGCCTCCATCCCCGCTGATATCGGAGTCGCTGTCATTGAAGTCACTGTCCCCTTTGCCGCTGTCCTTCACGCTCAACTGGTCAGTGTTCCCAATGCCACTGAGAACACAATCAACACACATGAGCCACTGCTGCACCACTGTAAGTTAATTATTGATGTCTTTTTGGCTTATGAGGCCTATCTGTTGCTACCCATCTATGCCCACTCTGCAGGAATGCCACAATTACACAGTGCATGCACCGTGCATATTAAGTACCCTCCATGCAGAGGCTGTCGGCCAATAAAGCGAGACCAGAAATTACAGTCAGTGTTCTTACCTCACTTGCAAGCAGTATTTGTCACCTTGCCACACAGATGTTGGTTGGAAATGCTTGGGGGGCAGGAACATCTAAGAGAACAAACAAAATGACAGCGGGGGGCTTAGTTTCCATTTCTGGCACTGAGATCAAGGCAGCACTTGGGAACAGCACATTCACATTAAAAAAAAATAAAAAAAGACTGCAGTAGTTGACTCACCTTTGTCTCCGAGTCTTCACTCCTCTCCTCGTACAGGCAGGAGTCATCCAGAGATGAGGCGGTCCTCTCGTGGAAGAAACCCCGGTGACCGCTGTACATGCTTGGCTCTGTCAGCACTGGCCGACTGTCAAACAGGCCGTGAGACGCTTCCCTCTTGGAGTCGTGGTTTCCCTCCCCACGGTTGAGCTTGCAGGTGACAACGACAATCACTATTGCAATCAGCAACAATGCACAACCCCCACTGAGCATAATAATGACTATTAGTGAGCCGTCCAAGCTGGAGGTGTCTTCATCACTTGACCGCAAAACAATGACAACCTGGTCTTCAGAGGGCTCCGTGTCTGAAACCACAAACCTAATAGTGGCGCTGCTGGAGAGGGGGGACCTGCCGCTGTCACTCACGGCGATTTTCATCTCTAACACGTCTCCAATGTCGGCTGTCAGCCACTGTTTTAAAACAATCTCGCCCGTGTCTCTGTTCATTGTAAAAAGCGTCGGGTCACCTTGGACAATTCGGTAGGACAGCTCCCCGTTGACACCCTCATCCTCATCTCCGGCTTTGACACGGAGGGCGAGATACCCAACAGGTGCGTTGTAAGGCAGGGGGATGTCAGCAGAGGCGTTATGGAGGACAGGTGAAGTGAAGTAGGGGTAGTTGTCGTTTTGATCCACAACTCTGATTCGGATTGTTGATGCGCTGGCCTGCGGAGGGACACCTTGGTCTTCAGCTTGAATGGTCACTTCAATCTGCTGAAGAGTCTCGTAATCAAAAGATCTTAAAGTGTACAGAGATCCCGAGAGCGGATCTACAGAGACATAAGTGGACATCGGTGCGCCTCCCGAGACCTCTGAGTCAATGAGCTTGTAAGAAACTTTGGCATTCTTTCCCATGTCGGGATCACGGGCGACAACAGTGGTGACATATGAACCCGGAATATTATTTTCCATAACTGACACTTCATAAATGGGCTTACTGAAAAGGGGGGGGTTGTCGTTCTCGTCGGTCACGCGGATAGTATACTGTCTGATGGTTTTGAAAGGTGGGCTTCCAAGATCCTCTGCAACCACGGTCAGGTTGTACTCTGGGATCCTCTCTCTGTCCAAGGTAGTGGTTGTAACGATCATGAAAGTGTCCCCGTAGGCCTGCTGCAGTTTGAAATGCTCGTGCCCGTGCAGAGCGCTGCGCACGTAGCCGTTGGAGCCGGAGTCTCTGTCCGAGGTGCTGATGAGAGCCACGAAACTCTCCGCTGCGGC
>CABFOQ010036824.1:0-14124 GCA_900660455.1 Gephyroberyx darwinii | reverse complement strand
GCGCCCACCACTGGATAGGCTACACTGGATGCCATTAGGGGCTAAGGGCCGAGGGGCCGATTGGGAGCACTTAACTAGTTAGCCATGATCCCCCATGTCTTTCCTGGCCCCGCTCCCAGCCAACAGTCCAGCTGTCTGGCTCTGTAAAACCCATGTGTCTCAGACCCACCAGAAACTAGACCCTTACCCCCCCTCTCCCTTTCCCAACAGACCCCAACTACACCTGCTCACTGTTATCTGGTTCAGACTAAGGATTTATGACAAAGAGTGAAAACAACTCACTCCTATGACCGTAACCTCATGGCCCTTTGATGCAAAACGAGCAGCCATTGTAGTTAAAACAGCCCGGCGCCAAGCCGTGTTGAAAGCAGTTGGTTGGCAGGATAGTTGGAACAGTATTTCATTTTAGAGGAGCTGGGTGTATGCGGTCCAGTGTGCTCCACATCTATGTATCCCACAGTGGCCATCCAAAGAGCCAAGGCCCCAGTCAAACACTAATGGACCTGATTTTTTTTAGAATCCACAGTATATGACCAGATCTTGTGAGGCCATACTGCTTTCCACAGTTGGGTTACAAAAACAAAAGAAAGCACTAAATAATCTGAACAGTTTCACAGCATGTTTGCATTCCTGCCTAATCTCTTTCCCAGGGCAGAACCCTACAACTCAGTCAATTGGGCCCTGGAAGATGAGCTTGGAGCATCCCTGGGTGAGGTTTAGCTGGGTGGCACAAAAGGGACAGGCGGCGTGGAAGGCATGGGTGCCATGGGGCAAAGGGATTTCTGCCCAGTACTTGGCCGACTTCTCTGAGCACACGTGTCCACACGGCACAAAGGCGTGTGTGGGTGCACCTGTGTCCACGTAGAAGGCGGGCTCACAGCCCAACCATAGTGGTACGTAGGGCCCCACGGCCCGGCACATGGGGCACTCTCGCAGAGCGTTGGGCTCTTGCTCTGAACGGTGGCCCCAGTTGTGATAACCGTGCACGTGGCCACAGGCCAAATAGACCCATGGCTGCTTGTCCTCCAGAGAGGAGAGGGCGCGGCTGCGCTGCATGCTGGGGAAGGCCAGCGTGTTGAGGCCTACAGGGCACTGAGGCCGGCCTGCATTGATCTCCTGCCTCAGAGCTTCCAGATGCTTCTGGGTGGGGGTGTGGAAGAGGCCATCGGCAGTACGCCACAGCAGGGTGGCACCACACAGATCCACCAGGGAGCCATCCTGCAGTACGTTACTTTCATTCTCCACCTGCAGGGGGTGATGTAATGCGCACAATTAGTTTCACTGGTCAAAACAGTTGACTGAATGAAAAGATGATACGGTGGATGTGATCTGTTACTGTATGTGTATACTGTATGAATGCAGCTACTGACCAGTTTGCCTCGGGTCTGTGCAGAGCGGGTCTCTCTCAGTGTGTAGACATCCCCACAAACAGAGATCTCCCTCCACACACCAGGCTTTGACTCCTCTGTGAACCCACCCCTGGGGTGCATCACCAGCACACCATTGGTTGTCAGCCCATCCATGTGACCATCAGGGTTCTTCCACTTGGCGGCTTTTTCCTGTGGGTGAGACAGAGCGTAGATGATCATGCAAACTGATGTGTTATATGGCGTCCATGTTACATCCAGTGCAGGAAATAGTTTTTGTAGTTACCTCTGGATTTCAAGGTATTGACAAACCAGTCATGCAATGTTTCACACAAAAGAGTGGTGTAACTACAGGTATATATACCACGGTAGGCTGACTGGTAATTACCCCAAGGAAGATGTTTTTGGAAGAATCAAAGCCGGCTGCGTAGATGCGAGCAGTGAAGGGTGGGTTACGCTCACAGACCACTCGACAGGCAAAACGGGAGATGGTGCTCTGGGTGATTGGGGTCTCCTCTCCCTCCTGGACTCCTGACACTGTGTCAGTCACCACAAAGTCTATAGGGCTCTCGGTGGAGCGCCCGATCTGTGGAACAACACATGAATTACTTTATTCATTCAGAGCAACTTTAATCCTGAACAAGTTGCTTTGACAACAAGGCCATACTTATTACACTTTACAAAATGTGCTTCATAAAAATAATGTGAACTGCACATGTGCAACAGAGTAACAGTCCAGCCATTATAGGCAATAAAAAAGGCTCTTTGTTACATTGAGATCACCGCCTAATGGCTGCATGGGAAAAAAGATCCCATTTGTTCTTTTTTTCAAACAAGAATACGTTGATAAGCTTACAGATTTCTACAAAGTAAAACACTGAAAATTGTCCACACAATTCTCAAGCTGAACAAACAGAAATAAAATGTCCCCCTTTCATTTCCTCATTTGTTTTTGGCCTCAAATTGTCCTGAAGTCTTTTGGGTTTGTAAGTCTCTCCCTTCTCTGCTGTGTCTGTGTTTCCATTCTCTTAGTGCTATTCACAGACACATGGACACAATAAAGGGCTGAATGTGAAGCACGTGTCTGCAGTACTAACTTTGCTCTGGTGGGAGAGAGGAGCTGTCTCTTTGCTGTACATTCAGATTAATGCTAGGGGGCAGAGCAGTTTACGGTACACACAGAGAACACAGTGGTGGAGGGTGGGGGTCAAGAAGGGAGACAATGACAAAATGTGGATGGATTGAGACTGCCCAGCTATATATTTTCAAATGCAGAGGAGCCAATAATACAGCACATTCAAAAGTCATAAAACTGGCTTTTACCTGAAACATGTCTGTGTCTTTGTCATGGCTGTACTCCACCACTACCGTCTGGTTCCTGGACAGCGTGTAGGAGATGCTGTGTTGGCCTTTGCAGTTCACAGCCTGAATCACAACAAATGATAAACCCATTACATACAACATAGTACATGTTGTACCTGTTATCACACTAAACACAAAAACAAACTTAATATACAATTTGAAATGATTGAAACGACCCAAGTACATCACCGAGAACAAAAGTGTCAGTTCATTGCTGTGTGCAATGATGAAATCAGGAGAAAACCCTGTGACCACTGAGTTTGTTCCTTAAATGCCGGATCACAGAGCAACAAGGTGCCAAAGGTTCACAAATGGGAACTAGCTAACGCTTTATGCAATTACTGTCACTGGGGAGATGAAATTACAAAACAAAACTCCCATTATAAAACAGATAGTTCTGGCTCTAAGTTCTGAATGTCCAAGTCACATTTTAAGCTGTTGTGAAATACATCAGAAATACACACGTGACGGCATAACAGTTATCTTTAATATTAATGCACTAATCGATCACCTCACCTCATACGAGTACTCATGTGTCACTTAGCAACCACGTCGTTTAGCTGCTGTTCAAGAACTATACTGCTTACCAAAAGAATAACCTCAAATTGTTATTTTCTACTTGAGTCTATTATTTCTATTGATTAAAACAAAACAATTTATCAGTCTTTTTATTGCAACAATGGTTTGTTACCATTGTTTTATACAAGCAGTAAAGCCTCGAGGCAAATTGCTTCGCCTTTTGCCTAATACCTCTTAACCATTCTCAAAACCACTGTAAAACACAAACCCATCACAGCTTATTGCTTAATTATATTACTGGACAAAAAACTAAAAAGGTCCAAGACAGGAATTCCTGGAATGAGAGTAGAAGGGAGCATGATGTTCCTGTGAAGTAGCACTCCTATGACAGTGACCACAAACCACTGGTATCCGTGGCCTTGGTCAACACAAACTCGCCTATCAGCTTAGAGATGAGTAGCGAGTGGAGGCAGGCACTTTTCCACATGCCACTATCATCACACTCTAATCTGCAAATTCTATTTCCCAAACATCCTTCCCTGTCACGTGCGTAATAGAGAGGGAGAGAGAAAGTGGGTCATCAGTGCTGCCACTGTCATATTCTGCGGTAACATCAGAGACACAAGTGGAGAGATGTCAGCAGATGCAGCGAGTCTCGTCTCAATTGCATTGCTGATAAGATTCCTCCACCTGTCTGATGGCTGGACAGAGTTCATGCATATGCACAAGCACACTCTCCAAGCGGGGAGATTAGAGGGACAGGATTTGAATAGGAGGCCGACAGTGGCAGAGATCATGGGAGCTCCTCATTATCTGCTATGAGTACCAGAGTGTCCACAGCCACGTGAGCTTCCCCTCTCAGTTTCTCAGCCAGAGAGCATTCTCAAACCATTTTTGCATGAGACCTGTACACTGTGTGAGAGGGTGAGAGTGGGTTAGGGGACTGTAGTTTGAAAAGTATGGCTTGGTTGACTTAGCTCCTTCTGTGAGGTCTATGGTAAACCTTATGAGGAGGGTTAGCCTCAAAACAGGCTGGTCTCCTTGCCTGCCTCTGAAGGAGCGGCTATTTTTGACCGTGTGTACAGCTGGAAGTGTAGGGTCAGCCAACTGCAACAACTTCCTCCTCAGTTCACCCTTCTAATCCGGGGCCTAGTAACAGGGTGGCAGAGAGGGGTAGCGGTGAAGGGGAAGAAAGGTCAAAGCAGCTCCCATCTCTGCAACAGTCTGTAACCCTAAATGGCAGTCTTCATTCTAATGTGCTGCACCATGAAAGAAAAGAAGAAAGGCCCAAGAGAAGTCAGTTCCAGTGCAACATGGTTCCCTGGGCAGCCCATCTGAGAAACGATACTAAGCCTGTAGCAGCAAGCCAACATTAGCTTTACCGCAGACCGTTGCAGCATACTGCACAGCTCAGACTGTACTGAAAAAATCTCAGTCACAGAAAAACCTATAAGCAGATATTAAGAGTCAAATTCCAGCAGGTGAGAGTAACCTGAACCAAAGGGCCGTGGGCCAGGGGACTAAACTCCCAACAATATTGGCCTCAAAGAGGTGCAGATGTAAGCAGGTCCTCTGGCTTGTGTGGCAGTTTTTGCTTGGGAACCAAAGGATGGAATGCAGGAAGACAAACACGTTATACTGGACAGGGCAGTTGGAGGCCGGCACTCCACCGCAGCAAAAAGCTAAAAGGCCTGGCTAAGACCTAGTTATTGTACCGCAAATGTCAACAACAAAGTATACTGTAAATGGTTTACTTCACATTGCATAGGCTACTGAAACCACAAAAAAAATAAACAAACAAAGAATCCACTGCAGGTCCAATCATAAGTTCAATCATAATCCATGAATTACATTAGAATTGCGTACTTTGAAAACGACATGGGTGTATTGAGAAAATCAGTCAGTCATTTCTAAAGCGGTGATAGTTTCAGCTCTGCATTTGCATGAAACACATTTTGCTGAAATATTAATCAAAAGGCAAGTATTCATTCCCAGTGTGAGTCTGTTCATTAAATCACTCCTCATCCTCTGATCTCTTCTTTACCTTGCTGGCCTGGGGTGTGTTGAGGATGTGCACGGTGCTTGGCTTAACACCGTTGGCTTTGGTCCTCCTGTATAGCGCAAATCTGCTTTTCCTTCTACCCCGATCTCCATTGGGCAGACAGCCATTGTACCTATCACACACAGAAAGGACTGTTAATTCATTTATTGTGAGAATTCAACCAGATTTGTTTTTGTAGCTGCAAAAAGATGTGCCTAATTAGTTTACTGGGGAAATGCTTGTGATTAAAGTAAACAGAAAATTAGAAACAAATTCTGGCATTTTGAAAAGGAGCTTTGCCACTTATTGCATCACTAGAAATAAAATGCTGCCTATTAGCAATCTAAGTGTCACCTTGGATTATGCCTCTTATTACATAATGCACTCTGGTGCGTGGTCTGATCTCAGTGAGCCAGCTCTGTGTAAAACTGCAGCTGTTCCTCTGCAGGTTTTGGGATGCGCGTCAGGTTTGCCATCACTTTAGAATTACAGAGTCTGGATGGGGCAATGACTCACATGACTGAAGCACACTCTCATAGTTGTGTTTTACACACTGGCATGGGAACCTCTAATGACTTGTTCAAAATAAGCTTTGACGTAACCGGAAGAGCATATGAGTGCACCCGCTCCTTTCACCACTGAGCTTCTGCTGCCAGTTTTGTCTCCCAGTCTAATGTGAGGCAACTAGCCTGGGCTGTTCCTCACAAACGGAGAAGCCCTTTCCGGTAGGACTGCTCCTCTCCCCATCCACCAGCTGGTTCCTACAGCTGGGACACCCCATGCTCTATTCCCATCCAACACACAGACCTTCTGTCACACACTCCAACATAACCACAGTGCGCTGAACAGACAATTCAGATAATGGAAAATCTGCATCAAAGTGAACTTGAACTTAAATCGTAATACAATTTCCTATTATGAGAGAATGAACTTTACCAACCACTATACAAGATTTCTCCTCATCCTTTCAACACAAATGCAACAGTAGAGACCAGAGCCTCCTCCTGCTCCTCCCTACCTCCCTCCTAGGCTAGACCACCTGTCCCATGTCTCCACACGGCTGGACAGGCATGGAAACACATGGTCCCAGTCAGCACAGAGCACAAAGCTGGCCTGTAGGACAAGCCACCCACAGAGAGCTAGACAGGCCTCAGATGATATTGTGGACAAAAGCAGTACCAATACATTGATGACAGCATAATGATACAAAGGCTTGAAGGGAAAACCCACCCTCAGATAATCTTATATATGATCAATCTGTGTAGTTCAATGTATGTAGAGTACCCACTTTCCCTCAACCTGTCTCATCTACCTCTACTTCAGTTACTGATTTCCTGTTTCCAAGAATTCCTTTTGAAAACCTCCAGAGAAAGGGTGTGAACTTTATGCTTTCAAAAGCAAGTGTATGGGCATATAAATATAGCAACTAGTTTATGAACATTGGCTGTGTCCTTGATAAGCAGCCACGCCCTTTTACTCAAACCACAACACGTCTTGTGGCGCCACTGCAATATATGATTGCTCCCTGTTATTGTTGAACATCAGGGTGGTACCTGTGTTTTCTCTGTAGCTAAGCATTTATTCCATTACAGCACGAAACCTTGGATAGGTGAGACATATACGCCTTGTATTATTCATCATTACAGACAGGAAGCACGTTCTATCATCCTGCTGTTACGTCGGCCTGGACAGGCTCTTTAAAGCAGTGCTAAAACTAATTGTGATCCCCTTTCCCTTTTGACCTGTGCCAGACAGACAGAGGATTTACCTTCCAATGCTCAGCAGCAGGGATTAGAGACTCGGGAGTTTCACCTATCCTCCAGGGCTGCACTAAGGAGCCAACAGCCCCTCCCACTACTTATGCTGATTTACTAAAATAGGGTTAGGAGAGAGTGGAGGAGATATGCTGACTAGTTAGAGTGATAGCTCTCATTAGCATCACTGAGAGAGGCTAGGGAAGCCTTAAAGGGTCACATGAGATGACACAGGGGTCAGATGATGTTACACAGAGTTCAAGTAGGACTAGGGGCTCTTAGTATTTCTGATAGGTCAATCTAAATGGCGTGACTGTACAAATACTCTGGTACCTCATTACTGCCTGGGAGCAGCAGGTTGGCACAGTGAGTAAGACCTACACTCTGACCCCTCTGTGGAGGTGGGAAATCACAAAGACAATTACTCCTTCAGGGATCAACGGGGTACCACAAAAAAAACGCACCCTTAAGGTCACATCCCAACAGTCTGTGACAATTCGTGCTACACTTCCTTTACCAAGTGATTCTTGAGAGAGAAATGTACAAAGTTCAATCAATAGGCTCAGTCTCCTGGGCACAATGGACAGAGGAAGCTAAGGAGAGGCAGAGGCTGGGTCCTGATCAATCCATCCTTTCATTTCTAGGGTACCCACACACCCGGCCTGCTCACTGCCCAGCACCAAGCCAATGCTCCCAGGCAGAGCCAGGGGAGCCCCTGGCAGTGAGCAGCCATGCAAGCACAAAGCCACCTTTGGTCATGGAAACAAACCACTGAGAGAATGGCTACTCAAACAAGCTTTGTTCCACATTGTCAGCTATCTTGTCTACCATCAATGTTATCCAGGGGATGTGATGTTGTCATAGCAATGATTTTACACCCATCACTCTTGATCCAAATATATATTATATCTCTTGTGCGAGAAAGAAAGAGGTGCAAACATATCAACTTCCAACACGTCACATGTTCAGTCTCGGGTAATAAGCAGTCAGCACTTTTGGTCCCTTGTAATAAGCACTGACTGTGACTGTGACCGAGTGTATGGGTGGGAGCAGAGCAAAGGACAAAACCACATTCTTCCATGGCTTGTGTAAATCTTTCACAAGCATCTAATTTAAAATGTTTTTAGTAGATGGTCTATACATGAAATTCCCACAGCACAAACACCTGAAAATGTATTATTTTCTATCTTCTCCACATTCAATCATTACACTTTTAGAATGAAAGAGGGGTACCGTGTCTTCTTTTCTAACAAATCGAAAACTACATAGTAGTTAATTGTCCAGTTAATTGATATAAACAAAGACATACACAAATCAAATGTAAAGAAATGATCAATACAGGTTCCTTTCCATCTATGTGTTCAATGTAGAGAAGTAAAAGGCCTACATCACATTAAGTCGATACAAGAAAATTACCATCACAAAGAGTCTGGGACACCAGATAAATGACTACTGTTGTTCTTTAGATATCCAAATGTTTTGTGTTGGTCATGGGGCCCTACTAGATTGTGTCACTGTGCAAAATTGTGATTGCGAGTATGAAATTAAAGCCCCCAAACCAAATGAATTGTGTGTGTGTGTGTGTGTGTGTGTTGGGATAAGCACAGAGTGTGATTTCCAACAATCCATCATTTGTTATTACATATGTGCACTTCTAGGCAAAAGTTGGCATCTTAGAGGTAATACACACCTTGGCTTTTCATCAGTGTGTGTGTGTGTGTGTGTGCGTGTCCCTAGAGAAGTTGTGAAAGGAAAGACTGTGTGTCTTGCAGATACAAACGTCTGCGTTCTGGGCTACAGATAGCACTGCAAAAAAAAAACTGGGGACTGGGGGAGGGGACCATCACCACTTCCGAATTCCTAAAACCCCATGAATCCAACTTAAGGTAGGAAAGTGCGCAGTGGTTACGGTGGCTGACTACGGCATGCACTTCACCCCAGGCTAGTTAACTTACACATAAATGCATTTATTCGCTGCACAGCTTAATGTTCATGGGCAGCCAGTTAGCTGTTACATCTTGTTCCCGGTTAGGAGGGAATGAAACATCGCTGCCAACTCGGGAAACGGAAACGTACACATTTCTGATTGCGCACGTGTCTGATTTGTTGAGTAACGTGAGCGCGTGAATTTCTCAGTGGGGCTCGACGGTTTTTTTCTGACCGGAGAGGGTGTCTGTGTAAGAAAAGTTGATCTAAGCCTTTTCTAAACGGCTGAACATTTAAAATTTCACATTTCCTCTTCAAAAAGAAACTCCCGTCTGTGGTTGCCCCTTACGAAAACTTCCTGCCCCGAAACAGAAACACTTGTTTATCAACGTAGAGCTGTCGTCAAAGTAACATTGTGGAGGTGTACTAAACAAAATAAATATTACTGGCTGAACTTACCCCAACACTACCAACTCCCCGTATTTCACTGGGTCTTTAGACGGGGCGCAGGGCTCCTCTTGGCTTGGCGAAAACATGAGGCTTCTGGCTTCGCTGTGTATTGTAATAATAACAGCGGCTCAAAAATCACAAGGAATTCCCTTCAAAAGACATGAGACGCTGTCATTTCAGACCATATATCCAGCCGTGTATGTCTCTATGACCACACGAATCCAGGTTTCTATAAATTAAACGCGCTCAAACTTCTTTTGAATAACGTTTTGAAGCGTAACTCACTTAAACGCAACTTGGCGGTTGAATCCGCTCTGAAGCAGATACAAAAACAGCGAGGAGCAGGGGGTGGGACGTACCATTTACTTGTTCTTTACTTTGTATAGGGGAGGACTCTTTACTAACTCTACTTGTAAACGCTATATTGATCATGTTTATGGCAGGGAGATGTTTTATAAATGTATTTTATTCTATTTTAGTTGTTTTATTCAGAAATATTTTGCGTTTAATCCGTTTGTGGGGAATCAAAGTTATTTTCAGAGCAGACCTCCCTTCTTCGACTACCTCACATGGTCCATGGATCGCACCTTGTATTATGTAAACAAAGAGTACAATCTGGGAATTCTTAAAGGGATCATACTTTTTTGCTATCTTAGCAAAGTGTCCAGTTTGCTACATTCTAGACAGGGGGTCCCAATCTTTTTAATGCCAAAGACCCCTAAAAATACGCATCAGACCACTCAACCCTATATGAATAATGTCCTAAGCAGCCCCATCGCAGCGAATTCTGTTTATTAAATATGACTTTGTATAAAATTACATACCTGACTGACCTGTAGGTGGGGAGCCAATAGGTATAGTGAAGGTGAAAAGTCATCTTTGTACCCTGTCTCAATGAGATAACTTCTAGGGAGTCAAATAATGGTGAAATTAAACTATTGCTAAGGGAGGTGACTGAACCCCACTTTGATTTTTGAAAGGATATAGGCTACTTGCAACAGGCCAATGTGTGTGATTAATCAATCAATTGTACAATCTAATCAATAGGCTACAATTTATCTGCATACATGGAACATTTAATTCCACATTACTCTTGCTCATTTAGACAAAATGTTTTTTTAAAATCACTCAGTCATCTTATCTTCTTATTTTCATATTTCATTTGGATCAACTTGTTCCACAGGCTATATATGCTTATTTCCTGCTCTAACATTTCCATGTTGCAACATTGCTGCATGGGAATTAGCCTTTTAGGCAAAGTGAATTGATTCATTGCCTCTTCTTAATAGGAATATGTTAAGAGTCACATACTCTGATGTCAACAAAATGTCCTCACCTTATGTGAGAATGTAAAGATGTCAAGAACTTCTTAACCTCCACAACACCCAATGTCAACCCCCCCATATCCCACATGTCCAGTTGTTCTCACACCATTCTGATGAATGTGCCACTTCTACACTTTTGTCTGGCACCCTCATCAACACTTTACTGTCTCGGTCTTGTTTTCACAAGAATCCGCATGGCTTGAAGTGCCCTCACTGCTCGGGACCCTTCAGCGGCCCTACTGCCTCTGCTATTACAGCCTTCTGTTTGAACTGGTGTTCAGTTTCAAAGTGCAATAACACTTGACACAAAAACAAAAGGTAGTAGGGGGCCACTAGGGGCCCATGAAGGTAGCCATCTCCCTCTCTCTGTACTGCAACATTAAAAAGAGATCTGGGAACTCTGGTGTATAATACCAGAGAGACTTTGGTGTACTTATTTTCTGACGTACTAAACTTGTCTTTCCATCTGTAAGTAATACAACTTAGATTAATCCGTGGCATTTGTTGATTCTGTTCATAGCTGCACATACTTGTCCATTAATAGTACAGAGGAGTGAGCTTCAGCTTCTTCAGCAGTTGTGCCCAGGGATCAAGCAGCCTTTAACTAACAGGCCTCGAGGCTGGCCTTACAGCCTTGGGTATAATGAGAATTTACTGCTCTTTTGTGTCACTGTCTCTTTCCGCCTGCTTTCATCCACTGGGCATTGTCTGTGTAAAAGAGCACTACAACCTTTTCTCTCGCTCTCTGTCTGAGTCACCCACTTGCATGCACACACAGACACACACACAAACTGTAGAGTGGGGGGATCAAAGGCTCTCTAGCACATACCACACTGATGGAGAGCAGATGCAGGGAGTGGGCTGCTTTGCTGAAGTTGGTCTGGTGCAGTGTGTGTGCAAATCTATGTTTAGGAGGAGGAGTTGAATGTTACCAGGCAAGAGGCATGCAGAGCAGAGGCCCGTTGCAAGAAGTTGGATTGCGCAATTGAAAATAACAGTATGAGCCATGATGAATGATGAACAAAGTTCCTATTAACTTCCTAACCCTCCTCTTCTTGTAAATTGAGGGATTAGCAAACCTTCACCCTCAGAGTTTCATGGAAGTCATCCATGACATCCAGTAAGTATCTGACAGTGCATCCTGTGTAATCTCAAGCAAATGAGTATATTTACTGCTGGTTTCTCCCATATTTCAAAATTGTCATATGGTGGTCATTTACCTATTCACTGCTGGTTAACATGTCAGGCTTTTCCATCAGCTGTAGGACATACCGCACAGGAAAACAGTCATATGCAAAAAATAACAGATATTCATTCCCTTGAATTTACAGAGATTATGGAGAAAACAAACAGCATCAGACATTAAAATCCATTGCAAACTGCTTGATGTTTATTTTATTCAGAAGAATTAAGACATCTAAACACATGAATATGTTGGAAAACAACTACTGTAGAGGGCCCCTACAACAGCCTTCAGCAACAGGCTGTGAAAGGCACACCCTGTGTGATCCAGTTAAAGAGGGGCATGTTGAAGATACAGTGACGCCAGTTTTGTCGCGAGGTTTCCATGAAGGTAAAAGCCAGATCTCCAATCAGCTGACTGCAGCATGACAGTGTAGGAGAATGTGAGGAATGTGCTGATCCCATGTTGCTCGCCCCTGGCCTAACCCCCAGCCTGCACAAAAGTCATGTTGTTATTGGGTGGGCCCTCTTATGTGCAGAGGAAAAGGTGACTGCAAGAGCTTTCTGTTCTACGTAGATACTGAAGGTCAAGTCTATTACATGAAATTAAGTCATTACAGAACCTGTATTTCCCCTTTCGATAGTTAAAAAAGTCCCAAACTACTAACAGTCAGAGAATCCTAACACATCAGTACCTTTGTCCCTATTATATTTTATTTTTCTGCAGAAAGGGGTGACACCACGCATTCATACTCAGTACCTGACATTAACAAGTCACAACAGTGTGATAAAAAGTCAGATTTCAGATTTTTTTTTTTTTTTTTACAGCCGAGGGGGCAGTTGTCCTTTGTGAGCTTTTTATTATTACAGTTAGCAGTTACTCACTTCCTTTCTTACCAAGAGTTCCTGATGGCAAATCTGTTGCACAACCTCACATGAGAGCTGAGAGAAAAGAACCGCCTGTTGTGAGGGATTACATGTTGCCATCATGGAAAAACTGGTCACACCCTAAAAGTTCCATAATTGAGGCTCTAGGTTGTCAGCTTCTCATCCGTCAAACACAATACACTTACCTAAAATGACAGCATCACCTCAAACATTTTGTACAGGGAAGTGCGATGAGGAATATTTTGCCTAGCGGTAAATTGCAAGCAACAAAAGCTACAAAAATAGAAACATTGCACATTCAGGTTTTTTTGAGACTAAGACACAAATTAGTGTGAAAATTTGAGTAAGGTGGAAGAGTGGTGCCCCATGGTGGTAGAGAGACGGAAGTGCAGGCAGTACAGTAGTAATAGGAGCAACACAGGACGCTGGGCAGATTTATCAAGCATCCTTTTTATTAACTGTCACCTGTTACAAAAAAACAAAATATTCAGTGTTAATGATCTTAGCAACAATCTAGCGAGTGTTGATTACAGATGATATGGGACGCCTATTCCTAGAGTAGTTGCAGGATTAAAAACCTCTACACTGTTGACCTGGCCGCCTTCCACAGCCAGGGTCAGACTCCCTCTCTTTGGAGCTGCAGTACAACAAATACGCGCACACACGCACGCACACACGCACGCACGCACACTTCGTCCATGCATCTCCATAGTTACGATTATGTAGTGACCCTTCTGACATGCTGAAACCCCTTCTGATCACCCTGCCCCCACCCAATACTGAGCAAAGGTATGCATGGAGCTATGAATTCATGGATGTACGATGATGCAAAGGTTGTGACAGAGTTTTCTGGACAAGAGGCAAATGGTTCAACAACATAGTGTAATTCAGCATGTCCTAACTGGTACAATTAAACAATACATATCTTTAAGTTAAGAAAAAAGGACTGAAAACCCAAAGTTTGTTTAGTCAAGTCGGAAATTCATATCACTGCCCTCTCGACAAAGAGAAATAACGAGAAAAACTACTGCAGTATTCAAAAAACAGGGATGTTCTAAACAGAGGAGTGGTTGCCACACGCAGTCTAGATTATGTGGGTGTATTTTTAAACTGGAGATGCTACTGTAGAAGAGGAATGTGGCGGGAGTGCAGTAATATTAAGTTCTGGTACGGTGTCTGGAGTGTTTGGAGTTAACGGTAGCCCCTGCCTGCTCTCTTGGTGGCCAGCATGAAGTCTGGGAGTGTTTTGCCAGAGGCTGGGCACGAGTCAGCTGGAGGCTGCCTACAGTACAGGTGAGGTGACGGAGGGT
>CABFOQ010036823.1:0-13495 GCA_900660455.1 Gephyroberyx darwinii | reverse complement strand
GATCAATCAGCTCCATTACAGCCATGTCACTGCAGCGTCTGGAGCTGCCGCCACAGCCCGCCCATCACCCCTACACACACACACGCATACAAACACACAAATATATTTCTCTAGTCTAGACTAGAAATATAATCCTTATCAGTGATGAAATTGGTCTACCAGAGCCGATATACAATCCTATCTTTGTTATGTCACAGCGACATATAAGAAAAGGGGGGGGGTTGAGGAACCTTATTACGTTACAATGTCCCACTGATCTGAAAATACAGGACAAGTAGTTGTGATGCGGTTGAAGCAGATTGCAATTCAGACATTATGAATTGCACCAAAACATGACACAAGACAGAGCCTTTCAAAGCACCCAAAAATAGGACCGGCTCCGTTGTGATCGGTAGGTAAGCGTGCACAACGAGCCAAAGACATTATGCAGCAGCCGTTTGCTATGACACCATTCGTTTTACAATAAGCCCAAAATAGCCTGGAGATCCATATCGGAGCCACAGATCCCAGGCAAGCAGGACAGGTATCCTAAGAATGGACTTATCACAGACAGCGCAAAAACAGCAGAGAATGGCAACATGGAGGAGCAGAAGTAGGAGGAGGGGCGGAGGCGAAGGAGGAGAGTAGCGAGGGGTGGGGGGGTATATGATGCACAGCGCCTCGCCAGCCAGCCAGCCAGCCAGCCAGCGGGACATTAATGACGATCATGTCTTGTCACACTAGCTGTCGGGCCAGTCAGCAGATCCTGCCCTTGTCCCTGCCCTTCTCCAATCAATGGTATTGATCTGTCCCAGGGGTCAAGGGGCAAGAGCGTATCAATAGGGGGAGAGTGGCTGATGCAGCAGGCGGAGAGGGGCTGACTCCAGACAGATCAATGACACCCCCCGTCTGCCATCGGTGTGTTATGATTATTCATTTGCCATTAACCCGATCACATTAAGGGAATATCTTTCCTTGGGAAGAAATAGTACTCGAGGCTGCTCGCTTTTGTGGGGAAGTGCAATTTTACGAGTTCGGGAGCTACAGCACCAGCCTGGTCTTCAGGTCCCAGACGATTCGTTACTAAGGTCTCCACCCCATCATGACGACAGGAGCAGCGAGCCAATCGCTGCTCTCAGAGCGGTTATAGGCAGAACCAGCGATCGGCTGACTTTACCAGTATTTTTATGCTTAAGTGTCATTCCCCGTGATCGATTTATATGGCTCTTGAAAGCTTGAGAAATCATGTATTATCCATGTGGCCTAGGTCATTTCCATCAATACCTGTGTATATACTCTACTCCTAAAGCTCCAAACAAGAAAAGCAAGAATCTAATCTGTGATGTGATCAAAATGTACACCTTGGATCTACTCCAAGACTTAATTTGTGGATTGTTTTAGCTTTTCTACCCAAATGAGATTTATCTCATACTGGTGCTATAAAGAGCTCTGAACCAGAACATATACCGTCATAATGTATTCCCTCAAAACCCCCTATGGATGCTCTCACAGCCACTTTTTTCCCAATCTTTTCCAATTCCTTCTCAATTTAGCTGTACATTGGTGTGAGATTGCACAATAGGGGACAGAATAAACTCTTCTCTCTCGCTTCTGGAAAAAGGAGGCAGTAGTCAATATTCACTAATGCATACTGAACTGTCCTAGGATGGAAAAAAATATGCGAACACTGAAATTCAGTGGTTAGGTAGAAAACAAGAAAGCAATCGCGAGAGATGAAATGAGGTAGAAAGTGATTTTAGTATAACACAAATGAAGGTTGTTTCTGTTTTACCTTGAAGAAGCATTTCATTAGCCAGCATTTAAGTATTACACACAATTTGGGTAGAAATGTGAATGACTTTTTCTGTTTCCATTCATAGAATTTGGTGTACAGGTGACATTCAGTCGTTGTTACGTTTCGTGGCATTGCCCAGTACCCTCGGCTATGCATATTTTGGACTACAACATACTGAATTTTTATTGTCTTATTTCTTCAAGTCAGCTGAAGAACCTTGGTGTTCCTGGCCAGCAGACTTCTCAAAGGGGCTGTTTGAGGCAGTGGAGACAAAAAAAACTGCGGCCCTATCCGCCCCTATCTAATCCTATAATTTATTTGTTCAACCATCCCATAAATGAAGGCCCAGCTGGAACCAATGACTTTTAGCTGTGCTGTTGGGGCAGCTGGACAGGGGAGTGCTGAGGCTGCACGATCCTCCGCGGCGACGCTCTCCCCAACACATCTGGAGGACCGTTTGGGGTTCAGAGGTGAGGAAAGATGAGAAAAACGCAGTTCTTAAAATAAACTCCAGCACAGCGCAGTTTGACTCTCCTTGCTCTGTTAAATCGGTGAGGGCTGAGGAGCAGAAAAGAGGTTCCTATTCCAACGATGTGTCTGACACAATAAAAGCAAGCACTAATTTGTTCCTGCTTTGTTGTCTAAACTAAGTCTTCAGTTTCACGCTGATTGTGCACAATACTCCCCTCGTATCACTCTGAACGCCATCCACTGTGACTAGTTAGCCGTATATTTTCTATGTGAGCGGGTCAGAGCCGAGGTGTTGTGAACCCTGCTGATGGTTTGGGTGAATGAGCAGGCGTGATCATCAGTTGGGGTTGCGAAGTAGCACATAAAAGGACTTCTTGGGTTTCCGGGGATTTATCGGGATCATATTCCTTCACAAGAATCGGTCTGATGACAATGACTGTTGGCAATGTGAGCAGGGTAAGTGGGATCATTGGTTTGTTTGGCACTAATTGATAGCTGTTTCTAATTAATTCCATTTAATACTTGCACTGATAAGAGATTCCACCAAGTGAAAGGTTATTGCGAGGTGCCCAAAGGCACAATTACCACTGGGTGCTGTAAGATGCTCGTAGGACTTGAATGTCTTTAACTTGTGACTTAAACTCAAAGACTACTGGTCTGTCTGTAGTAGTCTCCAAGACACAGGCCCACAGGAGATCTTTGGGACTGTGGCTTGGGTTTTCCACTGTTACTGTAAAACTAATGACCTCACTTGGTTATTATTATAGGTTTAATATATACAAAATCCTTCAACCAATGGAAATGTTAACAGTATCTCAAGAGCAAGCCTTTAGAGATGATTGTAAACTATTATATACTTGATTTGGAATTTCAAAATATGACAACACATCTGGCTTAGTGTGAGGCCAGTTCAGTGGAAACTCTGATGGCCAAACACCATGAAAAAAAAGATGTAATCTCAACCACTTGAACCCAAAGGGCTAATGGGATAAATGACACAGGTCCCAGAATGGTGGTCCACTCAGCCTTGGCCCCTCAACACGGCGAAAGCAGCGTCATCCATCAAACAGCAAAAACACTGCCACGATGATAAAGAACTACAACCGAAATTACAACAACTCTCCCTACTCTAGCTGCATTTCAAATCAAGCCAGCCTGAAGAGTAACAAACTGTGGCAAATCTTGATCCGCTGGGCCATTTTTCTGCTATGCAGTGCTCTGGAGTCATTTTACAAGCCGTGGCCTGTTGCCAGACAGAGATGAAGTCAGAGGCCTACTGGACAAGTCTACAGTAAACAGAGACTTCAGTGTCGCCGAGGCAAGCTTCAACCTGAAACGAGACCTCGTATCACAAATGCTCATTGTATGGAACACCGTCCAATATATCACGCAGTCCACTGACAACGCATAAACATTCAGCTTTTCCCACGTTGGGAAACTTGAAAAATTACTAGTTGAGGCAGCTTGGGGTGAACAGCTTTAAATACTAGGCATGATAATCAAACCTTAAATCCCTCAGAAATGTATCAAGCCTGAGTCAGCTTGAGAAAAATATTAAAATGTAAAGTGCAAATGGCTGGAAAAGAAACCACAGGGCATTTGGCAGTGGTTGGGAAGAATTCAGATTTATTTATTTAAACTCAGATTTATTATGATTATTACATTTCATACTTTGTGTTTATATCCTACCATCTGTGCATCATAAAGTTTGGCGCTGGTTCACAGCGGAAAAGTGACTCAGATGACATCATGACCCCACAGCGACACTAGGCCTCAAGGACAGAGCAACAGTTTGAAAAGCAAATCCAGCATTGTGTGAAATAGGTTCCACCACACGAGTATGCCTTAGAGAGAAAATGACCTTTCACAGGTATACCAGTGATATAGTATTTTTGTAACATTTTAACACTATTTCTACATTGCCCAGTTACCAACATCAGCACCAGAAAGTCTTTGTATATCTAAATGGGGTGTGTTAAATAAAACATTATTTTAATTTGACCCATTTAGTAGCTTAAAACTGCTCTCTTAAACATTTTCATCAATATAATTGATATATGTGGAACCAGAGAAGGAGTGAAGAAAAGAGTAGACTGTCCATTTGTTTGTTCTGGGCATTTTTCAGTTAAAGCGACACCATATAGCGATCGATGCAGTGTGGTCATTCTGACTTACCACTGTGCATTATGTCTAAAAATATACCACTCGTCAAGATAACACTAATTGAATGTTATGAGCCACAGCAGGCAGGCTGACCGAGGCTGACCACGGCTAAAGGTCAGCTATGAGCTGAGGACCACAGGTGGTCCTGAACTATGTTAATGTAAAGACCGTTAACACATGAGAGCATGCCACAGGTTTGTTAACGGTGATATAAGAAAGTTACACTGGCGGAACATTGCTATACAGTACCCTGTCAATGTCGGACAGACCTGTAAAAGTGACGATAACTCTTTGATGTCATACGTGTACTCCAAGGAAAGCTAGAAGGTTGTACAGTTAACTCCCAGGGTGTAATTCTAAACCATACAACCTACTACCTCAACCCGGATGCACACATTTTCACTAGGGTTCCTCTTTATGCAATAAAGTACATCATCTTCTGGCTGAAAGTACCCTTCCTATCTATCGTGGAGCATCGTGATTGTTACTAAAGGTTTTAGGGTTTTGCATCAAATGGCGGTGTCATGCATTGCTGGGATGTTTGGAGCATTCTGTTCTCATCGACCAAATGAGGTTTTCCAAAATAAATACTGCCATACGATAATTTAATATGTGTTCCATCACCACAACAACCTCAGTTACATGTAATGCGAGAAAGTTAAAAAAAAAACAGGGGTTAAAAGACGACGTTCACACCACAATGACAAAGACCCACAGAGGCGAGCTTGTGCTGTCAGATTTGCCACAAGATCGGATCTACGGGTTTGTGCCAAAAGGTTAAGGCCAAAGTATCAAAATAATTTAAGAAATTACTAAAAATGTCCATTGACAGATAAACACTGTAGTCTATCAAAGTGGATGTCTCAGATGATGTCATTACAAGAAAATGCCAGTCAAAAGAATAGGATTTGACCTCAAAGATTCTTGCATTGTGTACTGAGTATCAGTTGACAGTGAATGCTCCCCACAGCATTCATACAGTGCACAACAACAACAACGAAGCCACAGTCTAGAGTGAAATGGCATTGAGTTCAGTTCAGCTGGCATTTAGAGAAACTGCAGCGAGAGCCTTTGTTGTGATTCAGCCACAAAAAAGGAAGTTCATGAAACAGATAGTAAGAGTTCTGTGGTAACTTACCCTTTATGGATGAGTCTCGTTCAGGGGTTTGTGTTGTCCGGGGTCCATTTTTTGTTCTCCACTCTGAAAACAGAAACAAGAGAGTTGTTTTAAAAGACTGCATGATGGCATGTAACCGCTGTTTTATGTGCAGGCCTATTATGTTGCTGAATCTAAACGACGTGAATGTGAATCCTTAATGAATCAGTAGCTACACTGTTAATGAAGTGCTAGCAACGCTATCAGCGAAATGCATAAGAAGCCGATGAGTAGTATGATGACAAGAGAGGAAAAAGAAAGAGGAAAATGAAGTTACAAGATATCGCCAGTAAACATTCTGAAGTCGCTGTGCCTCGGTTTGGGAACGCCACATGCCTCGGCAGTGCCCAGATAAGAAATTAAGTCCACAATAATAACAATCAGAAATCAGAACTAACTCTGTTGTGGACTGCTATCCCAAACAAGCCCACAGAATCGCCATATCAGTCCTCTTCCTGGCCGTAAGCACTGTGGTTGTGGTGCGAGGTTAGCCCAACTTAGCCAAGACCGCGGATAGGAGAGACATGGGCAAGGAGCTGAGTAAATCAGACCGACTGAGAGGGATGCCAGTGTAATCAAGCATGCCACGGTCAGCTACCATTAACCGTGCCAGTGCCAGAGAGCCACAAAAAATGGAATATTCCTACGGCCGCAGTGCGACAAAGGCAGGTATGGAGTGAGGAGAGTGAAAATGCCACTTACCCAGACTTTTACTATCCTGTCTGAGTTATCGTCTCTATTTTGCTCTGGGGTTTTCTCTGACTGTTCTTTTTCTACCTGGAGACAAGCAGCAAGAGCTACTGCCATTTTTTCTTCTAAATGAGAGGAAACATTTTTACCACGCACAGGCATAACGTTCATGATGAAAAGACTGAGCGGCGTTTCTAAAATGAGCTCGCTGACAAGACGGGCTCAGTTGAGCGGTGCACTGTCCGCCATTTTCTCAGAAACAAACAAGAATGAGAGAAGAAAAAAAAACTGGATAAAAACCTTTTGCTGGCATCGTTATTCAAAGTTTCCCCCTTTTCCTCCCTCTCTGTGTCTTTCTCTCTCTCTCGCCTGGCACTATTACAAAACCTTGGCTGGAAAGATCACGATTTCCTACCAGAAAGCCACAGCATTCCCAGTAAGTATTCTGCTGACATTGTGAAGACATCTTTTGTCTAAATCAAAACGTTAGCCCAGCCTGCCCCCCCCCCCACAAAAAAAATCTGGCACCTTCCAGGGGGTAGCAGTGCAAAGGGGTGGTGTTAGGAGTCATGGCAACCCCTACCTGGCAGGCTGCCCAGCACCCCGAGGTGGGGAGAAGTAGGGGCTAATGTGGTGTGGAGCAGGAATGCTCAGAGCCTTCCAAAGTCAACTGTATGGGCGTGCTGGTTGCTTAAGATTTCAGCTCGGATACCAGATTTTTTTGACATAGTAAATACAAAGGGCTTGGCGAATGACAATCCAATGATAAAGTCATAGGTGATGTAAATACTATGGTGTACATTTACATTTGCAGGTGGGTGAAACTAAGTTGGCAGGCTCCTATTTTAGAATGTGATGTGGATTCATCTGAACCACGTGAGCCCTTTCAGCAAACAGGAATGGTAGATCAGATTCATAATACCCCGAACAATTCCCTCAATTGTGGTTTTGTTTGAGAATGAATAAAACTGGTACTGAGACATATGCAGAACTTAACGTGATTATATTATGCCGGAAGACAATTGGGTTTTTTTTTCATACAGTTAATTGGATCAAACCTAAACGTCTGCGTAGAATTCCTGTTTTCCAGAATGTCAAAGACCAAAGAAACGAGACAGGGAAATGATTTACAGGTACATAAACCCAGACAACCGTGATTTGTCTATGCATGTCTCATGAATCAACAGCAGACTGGCTGGTTTTCCCATATCGCATACTCTCGCAAATTTGCCAGGACAGTAGCGACACACAAGAGGCGGTTTGTGGCAATAACACAAGCACATGACATGGACCTCTGACTCACGAAGAGCAAGGTATCCGCCAGAGGAAAGATTAAAGTTCTACCCTACAAGCTGTTATGCGTATTCTCTCACCCAATTGAACTAAATTGTTGAGCATCTGCCATGCTTGCTCACCTTAGCTGATTATTAAAAAAAAGAAAATGCTCAGTCTGTGATCAGAGCAGGAGAGCTATGCCAAAGGGTGTTTGATATTGGTATTTTTCGGTCTCTGTTTTCCTATATATCTGTCTATGTTTGTATGTATCGTCCTTTCTTTCTAATTTTCATCTCCTTGTTTATCTACTGGTAACATGGCTCATTAAAAACAGAGAATGAAAAGGGTAGAGAGGACAAGAAAATATATGCATAAGAAATTATAAACCCAAACTATTTATCCCAAATCCACTGTGGCCAGTCTGTCTCATCTCCAGTGCTGTCGACCACAGACTGGTGCGGTGGCCGGGCCAAGCAGGGTAATGAGACTCCCAAACAAAAGGCCAGGCAGCCCTCTGAGCCTCATCTGCTCCAGCCTCCATTAAACAGACTCAACTGAAACAGTTCTAAAACATTCCCCCACTGAGGGGGTCATTTCATATCCTGAAAGGCAGGAGGCCAGGGTCAAAGTTCAGATGAGATCAGGGGGGGAAAAGGACATCCCCTGGGATGGGATATACCATTGCAAACCAGACAGGGGTGGGAAATCAGACAGACTTCTCAACCTGGTAATATGGGAGGTGGGGTATATATAGTTGGTGGGGGAGGGAGAGATAGAGCTAGAAACAGAAAAAAGCATCCGTTAGACACAGACATGACAGGACTAAAAAAAGCTGCATCACATAAGCCAAAACGTCCTCCTGGTCTCATACTAATATACCCCTGCATGAACGCACATTTCAGCAGTTTGAACACAATTCTGAGACGTACCATTTATGGACTAATCTATTGAGAGTGAAATATCATTTTTGTTTTTACAGGCCGCTGCGGAAATATACATGAAATAAAATATCCGAGTAGTGATTGATAGGTAATGGGGTTTTCAATGGAATCCATAAAACAAGAGGACCAAGGCACTATTCACTTTTTAAATAAAATGCCTGTATTAATAAGGAATTGTTCCTTCTGACGTGTTAAAAATAAAATAAAGTCTGACATCTTACACAGATTGTTAAGCTTCTCTACAAGCTGAATTCTGAAGGTTGTTCTCCAACGGCACACCAGAGACACCAGTGTTATTTTTGGCTCAAAGCCCTTATCACCACTAATTTAATATTGCCTCAAGCCATGGCAGAATAACAGTCAACAGGTTAATCCAGACAGAAGTTTATACAGTTTGGTTTAATCACGAGAGACAAAGCTATCCACCCACTGTATGGTACCAAAATATGTGCCTGAGTCTCCAGGAATACAATCGCACAATAAAACCCCCAATGTCGAAATTTGACATTCTGCACAGCACATTTAGGATAACTCTGTTTCCTGAGTTATTCTGCAGATTGAAAAACTGCAGGCTGTGCATGACAATGAGAGAGAGCTGAGGTTGTGCACAGGATTTACTGGGTTTCCCCTGCAGAGAGGCCTAGCCTTGTCCTGGTCTGGCCCGTCTTCTCCGTCTTCTTCAACATTCAATCCACCTGGATTCACAAATGTTATTCCTGTGATCTAAGACAGATCAGCCATAATTTGTGAACACTGACAGATCAAAACTAGAAACAAGGGAGTCAAGACTATTGAAGATGTCCTTAATCGGCAAATCCTGGAGCTGCTCCACCAATGATTTAAAGTTACAATGAAACACAGCTTAATGGGATGTAAAAAGCCAACAAAAATCAAAACATGTCACAAAGTCAGACTTCAATTGAATGTGATGAGAGTGGCTCCAGGTCCTGTCTCTTGAGGACATCGCAGATCAGAGACATAGATCTCGGGATTCTGGCTTCATGGGAGAGTTGCCGATGCTCACAAATATTGACTAAACCGTTTAGCATCATAGGAGTAATGTTTTGCGAATGCTGTTCCAGGGTGTCATGTTGCTTTAAACGCTACAGAGCCTCGCCGTGCAGCCAGCCGGGACAATGACTTTGCCTGACCCACCTGTCTGTTGATCCTGCTGCCTAGCACCACACTAAACACTGAGAATTTCGGCAAGTCTTATTGGCTGCAGCTGACTGCGTTAGGGCCAATCAGAGCGTAGGGAGGGATGGATGGAAGGCAAGAATTGGGCTCTTGGAGCCGAGGGGAGAGAAAGAGGTTGTGCAGAGACAACCAAACCTCCGACAAACCCGGGTACTGCCTCGAAACAAGGACGCATGCCAAGAGAAAACTGCACCATCCAGACACAAGACGTTCTCCTGTCGGTTCTTTTGGCACAGAAAAATCCGATAACACAACAAGAGCTTTTGGGGTAAATGGATATAAAATGCTGCAATTTGATTTAAAGTCATTATATGAGATATGAGCGCTTTTTGCTGGGGTAGCAAATGTTGAAGCATAACAATAACAAACTAAAAGGGCATCAGTTTCTGAATGGCACTGAATTGATTACCTGGCTTCAGATAGGGCTGCTATCAGACTGTGCTTTTACCATCGCTAAAAGGGATCAATACCTAATGAATTCCAAACAGCGGAGTTTCAAAAACATAAATGTATCCTACACATGAGTGCATACAGTAACCTCTATGGATCGATGAATATGACATTACACAGAGCCGGAGGAATGCATCTTCTTAATTGGCCTGACCATTTCAAATTAATTCAAAAGACAATTAAAATGGATTGGATTGTGTGGCACCTTTCGTCCTGGGATCTCAGAGAGCTTCGTATTGTGTACTCAGCTCACCTCATGACCCGGCCTTGTGTTTTAATTACCACCGCCTCCTATCAGGCAATACAACAAAAGGAACGGAGAAATGCAAATCTTGGTTTAGCATTTACAAAGTGACTGAATTAGCACTATGCAGAGATAAGGCTAACGTTGGCATTGATCAAATGCAATTAAAAAGTACCAAACTGCTGGACAATAATGTCGAGGAATAAAAGAAGATGCTGCAGGACTCGCAATGACAAATCCTGCAACATCCAATACATTCTGGAGTGAGGTCTTATCTGTGTAAATTCTGTATTTTCATGATTAAGGGTAAAATATTCCAAATGCCAGGGGGAAAATATGGCTACAAAGTATGTTAAAACATCAGGGGTTGTGTTTAGTGCTTCAAAGACGCTTGGGGCTGCTCACTATAAATAGTTTGTTCAAGAGCCCCCTAGGTAATGAAGTTTTTGGAAGCACACAAATACATAAATGCTTTGTATTACGTCTTTCATTTCTGGATCATTTTTTGACAATTACAAGCATATTATGAGTAGGAATGTGTATGGTTTTCATTTGTAATTATTAATTTGGACTGCCATTATTAAGAAATACCTGAACAAAGGGTTTATAAATGCACTTGAAGTTATGAGTAACTGATCCAGGACAGGTGAAATATCACTTAATCTGAGGTACAGCTCCGTTTTATTGCTAATGGTAACAATATGTATGTAACAATAGTTTATTTCAAAAGTGCTAAAGCATGTGAAAATATAATACAATGATAGAAAAAAATGAGAAGAGGAAAAAAAAAGTACTGAGACTGAAATAGATCAAATAAAGTTATACCTTCTAAAACAGTATTCCATTATTAGCTAAAATGTGAACCCAAATTCCCTTCAAATAACCTTTTTTGAAGTGTTCTCTGATTCCTCTACAGTTTCAACCTGGATAACTAGCTCTCTCCTAGTTATACCAAACATTAGTAATGTTTTTCATTGCTCCTTTCTCTCCATGCGAGTGACAGGTATGTAAAGAAGAAACACAGAATATTATATCTCACAAATCATTTTCCACGGGGGCAGACTGTAATCGACTGCATTAAGGATGACTTCTCATTTGGGAGGCAGTTATCATAATGATACCTTTTCTCAGCGTGTCCTTACCAAATGCTTTCCCAAAGATAATCCCTTGCACAACCTCCCATTATCAAAGCAATTGACTGACAAAGAAGAACACTGGAAATTGCGCGAATTAGTGTAAGCCTATGGAAAAATGATTGCCGATTTAAGACTTTAATTAGGCTTTTGCAAAACAATCAGACACAATTAGGAGGTACCAGTCAATAAGATAAACTCATAAGCAAGGAAAGATGAATTAATATTTAATGATTTCTAAATGGCTTTTTTAGCTCAGATGCCTTTCCCTCACATTTGGTCACAAGATAGTGAAAAGTCTCCGCAGCTCTTGTTGTGGCTAATAAAGCAGGCGACTTGCAGGTAAATCAGCAGGTGAATCAGCATTGCCTCGCAATGAAATTGACCATTAGGCTGTAACTGACTTTCTAAGCGTTGTCTGAGTGGGCCCGGAGACATGCACTGAATTCTTACGATGTCCAGAGTCTACCATACGCATTTCAGAGAGGTCAGACAACAACAACTCCTTTCACCGTAAAACGTCTTACGTGGCAGAACTCTTTTCTACACGATGTCTTGGCGTCAGCTTCCATTACGGTCTGTCCAAACCCAGCGAGGCTGTCAGATACTTGGTGAAAAACCCAACAACAGACTTTCCCCCTCCATCCTTTTTACTGTCAAGAATTAGAAGAATGCCCAAATAAGCTATCATTAGAAGTAGTTCTAGTTAGTTTCTATGTGCAATGCCCAATGGGCAATTGAGTGCCTGCCATTCCACCCTGCCACAGACAAAACACATCCTCTTAGAATGTGCTCATTCATATATTTTTGTACAAAGATTTGCTTCATCGCCATTTTCACCCAGAAAATCATTTGATGCATATGCCATTAAGCGGACACTTCATACAGAACCACAAAGGCAAATATTTTCAAGAAGAATTCAAACCCTAACCCTGACAGTGGTAGTGCCACGCTGTATCTATTGAATCCACTGAATTAGCCTGAATTAAATGAATTTATTGAGGAAACAAATTGCATTCATTAATCTAAAAGATAAAAGACATAAAAGAATATATTCTATTACCTCAGATATAGGTCTGAGGTTGAACTATTGTATGAAAAACAATGAAATGTTTTCCAATGTGCAAAACGGGGCTCTGGGGCTAGTTGTGATGAAAGAAAATTAGAATGCTTTGATTTATCATTTCAGAGAATACAATCGCTCATTCAGAGAATAGGGCTATGATATTACATAAAACAAAATGGCAGGCCAGATTTTGATTAGCCAAGTACAACACAGACAAAAGAAGTGTTGCAAACATCAGTGGACCTGAGAACCGTGCAGCACTGTATTATACCCTGGATTTATCTTGCATTCATCTAGACATCTATATGATCTCCACCAAACATCTAGAACCATATGACACATCTAGACCTAAAGTATATGATACTTCAAGATATAGCTAATAGATCGAGGCTCATATAGTCTATGTCACGGCAGCGTGCAACACACCCAGAAATCACATGCAGCTGGGGAAGAGAATGAAGCCAGGCATCGGTCCAAAGTTCACGTTCAGCCCTTTGGAATTAAACCATTTGTCTTTCATTATCATTTCTCGAGCCAGCTTGTACAAAAGCGCAAAACATCCTCACCCGGCCTGGAGGTGAGTGTGTGTGTGTGTGTGTGTGTGGGGTGGAGGGAGTTCTTGAGAGATGCACCCAGTTGAAAACATGTGGCTCCTCTCACCCCAAAGCCATGTAGCCCCTACAGAGCACATGTGTCAGTCAGCCATGATTCGAGGCAGAGCAAACGGGATGGGACAGAGCAGGGATTATAAGGCAGCCCGGTGTTTCCACTGGGGTCTCCCCTGCTGGGCTACATGGTCCCAGCTCCCTTTGTCTGCTGTTAACCCGTTAAATCCCGCGGAAGAGCCCATTCACAAAAGTGTCACACACCCCAGGGGGGCATTTTGTGTGGAATAATGATCTTAAAGGGGTTACATAGCATTGCCACTGATTCCG
>CABFOQ010036822.1:0-12016 GCA_900660455.1 Gephyroberyx darwinii | reverse complement strand
CTCAGTTTGCATAGTGGGAGCATATCTCCATCAAGGCAGGAATTTCAACATTGTTGTTCTTCCGTCCAAGTGGTGTTTGTTCCCTAAAAATAATTGGCAAAAGTTCAAGGCCAAATTGCCTTTCTCCTAAAATGACAAAAAAAAAAAAAAAAATCAAACCTGATTTCTTTGCTGTCCAGCATCACTTTGGTGACACAATCGCCCTCAGGACTCGATTCCAGGGAGCGAATGATTCTTGATTTTTCCCATACTGAGCATGGGCAGTCAGACATACCATACCTCTTAGCCTCAGCATTCAATGTTGTTAGGCACGTGTACTTGACCGCCAATTCTAAGTATCCTGTATGTTGTATACGGTTTGTTGGAAAAGTTGTGCTGGTGTTCCTCACTTTTAATAACACTGGCTTCATACAAGCTGTGCAAACATTTACCATGCTGCAGAGAGATAGGCCGTGTGAGCTTATGTGGCTCTTTCTCTCCAATTTGCATGCACTACCTAAGAGTGGAAATCTATCAGCATTTTCCAACCGAAGCCCGTGAGTGACATTCCTTTGATTTCCTCTGGAGCCCTGAAGGCAACTTCATCTACACCCTCATCACTCGCTTCTTCCTCCCTTTCTCATCTGGAGTATTTAGCGGGTTTCCAGCGGCGTCACCGCTCTGTCCTGACATCCTGACCCTCCCCTCCACTCAGTGTAGCACTGCTTCTCTCCTTGTTGCCCTGTCTGCAAATGCCAGAGCTGTTTTGCGCCTTGGGGAGTATGCAGAGATCAAATGGCCACAATTCAGTGTTGTGAACCACAGAAGAGGGAGAATGTCACCGGAGGTCTCCCCAGAGCAGATTCTGTGCCACGATGAACAGGCTGGATGATCGCTGACTGATGGAGGTCTCAGGGATAACACCTGCCTGTTTTCATTGGTATTGTCAGATAAGTCTGGTGCAAACGTGCTTTTGTGATTTCCCAATAGTAAAGCAGGTTTTTATGCTTGCGTAATGACACTTACACCGTGATCTTTACACAGATGGATATAACCTCTTATTTCCAAATTATTCCTGTTGCCATGGGAATTAAAACTTTATGCATACCTCAGTTTGAATAGCTATAATAAATGCTTATATAAGATACTGCTGTCGTTACATAAGAAACATAAACATTTTGCAAGGCTAGCCCTTTCAAGTGTTGATATGCCATGGTCTCTGAGTGATTCAGTGTGTGGGTGGAGTGCAAGCCAACCCTGCACAGGAGGCGCCCTGTCAGCACAGGTGGGACTTCCTGGACAGGCTGAGCTGCCTCCCTGATTGGCTGTCACTCAGTGTCACTCACGCAGAGCCCCACTATCAATCATACAGAACACACGCACACACTCAGACGCACACACACAGCAATGAATCAGTTAGCGAAGCCAAATTATTTGCAAGTAAATTGCAAAACTTTCATTCAAAGAGAATTACCCCCGAGAATGGATTGGGAACGGTTGCCTGAGCCCACAACTGTTCCACAGCAGCAGTTTACTTGTTGAAATGTGAGAGGCTCGTTAGGCCTAGGGTTCCCTGATGAGACAGTTTAATTACATGCCATTGGGACTTGTGCAAGTGGTGGAGCTGCCATTACAACTTTTATTAGCACTGCAGACCAGCTAAATGTAGCATAAGTTCTTTAAAATGTCACTGTACTCGCTTGCGGTAGTCCGTACAACATGGCAGGTACAGATTACATGCACACAAACTTTTATTTTGTTGAAGTTGAAACTGCGTAGATCCAATGCATTGCTTCACGCATCTGTAAATGAAGAGGAAGGATGAATTCAATGCTAACTTGGGCAGTGAGTAGATGTTAGTTCACCTGAGGGCAAGTTGTATATGTATGTATGTGTGTGTGTGAGTGTGCCTGCATGCGTACATCTGTCCTGCTAATGGAGTCAATGGCTATTGACAGAAACAGCTGACAAGTGTTGGGGAGCTGCTACCAGACACGACAGGCACATTGACGGGGACGAGACCGCCCTGAGTGCACCGTGCTCCACCTCTTCCCATCTGCAAAATACTACACAGATTTACCGCTACCTCTCACCCCCCCACCTTACCCTACAGTGTAAACACTCTTGGGTTGGTGTATACTTCTGAGTATAGCGTAGTAGCGGCTCTGCCTACAGATCAGTTCCAGGAGAAAATCCCACCCATTTCTATAGAGCACCTCTGTGGGAGCCTTCTGTTTTCCAGTGGCCCAGCGGTCTCTTTAGCATGCAGATGTGATTAGCTAATGTCACTGTGCAATAGGGCTGATTCAGACCGTCCCTCTCTGCTGGAGTCACTTAGACATTGCAATCCCGGGAAAATCAAATTATAGAGCCATTAATTTGTCTAGGTAATCCAGCCTGTCAGCTGCACTGGAGAAGTAATCTCCCAGGACTGCGTTCATCAAGTGTGTGATGCCAGCAGAAGTGAAGCATTATCTAATTAACAGGAAAGGACCGGGTGGCTAGGAATTACATCTGGCCTGAATCACATGCCGTCCAACTAAAACTGTGGTGACATCTAGTCAATGTTGGACGGACGGTTCTGAAAAAAGATTCTGCACTGATTACCTGTTGTTATTTTCTGATTCCTGAAATTTGAGTACTGCAAAGATCACCTACTGTATACAAAGTGTCCGGTGAAGGACGATCGGTACAGTGTAGCTCAAGAAAGAAATATCTCTTGAATGCAATTTGTCAATGTGTGGTGCTGTCCCTTAGAGAGAAATTCAAGTACAAGGAAAAAATAAACTGGAAGTTCTGCATCTGCAAAGAAAAAAATGGGAATTAAGTCTGAGAGGCTAAAGAAGGTGAATTCAAGACTCATATCTATTAAAAAAGATACAAACCTCCACATCACTGCAACTCCTCAAATGTGCCCAATATTTGCCCAGTAGGCTTTTTTTGTGCAGTATTAAAGGGAGCAGAGAGCAGCTACATGGTTTTCAGCTCTGCTCATAAATAGAGAAGGCCTTTTAGCGAGGCTGAGCTGGGGGATCTATTGTTTATGAGCACAACCACCAAGACTTCATACTAATTATCTGCAGAAGGAAGCTGCAAGAAATTCTAAGGTCATAAAAAAACTAAAGGAGATGAATTCAAACCATTACTCCTGTTAATTACATTTTTATTAATAATTAAAAAATATGCATTTAATAATCGCTAGTAACTGTAACTGATCGGATTATGCACGTTTTGACATTTTGCCTGTGCTGATTACACTTATTTTATTTTTTCTGATTAACCCTCTAGACCCCATAGCGCCCGGGATTAAAAGGTTTCACGTCTAATGAAAATGTGATGCTTCGCAAGGACACGACAGCAGGGCAGATGCTTGCCAACTCATGTACCCGGATTGAAGGATGGCCTACCTACTCTCTACTCTACCTCCCTATGCCCTCCTTATGTCTTCACAGTGTTATATTTACAACCCACCGCTGTTTGTGGGTCAAAAGTCAAGAGTTGTTTTTCCCACTTTCCCACCCTGCCTCTGTTTTTGTATCGAAAGAATTTAACACTTCCAAACGGATCTACCTTAAATGTTACTTTTGGTTAGACATAAACCCCACAAGCCCTGACCCACTGCTTCCAGGATATAACCAACACACCCCTACCAATCACAGTCGCCACCTAATCATCAGAGGCAGCCCAGCAATCTGTTTTGTATCTAACGAGAGAGGATAAAGGGCACATGAGAAGGAATGCTTTATGATCTAGATGGCACTCGGGTGAAAGTCCAAGTGTGTGTATTGAGTGGAGTCCATGCTGTGGTCAAAAGGAATTGGACAATAAAGTGATGGAGTGTGATGCTCTAATAAGGCAAGCAGGAGATAATTAAAGACACATCAGCCTGCCTACTGTATCTGCTTCTCTCTCATTAGTCGACACGTGCAGAGTTGAGTATTGCTCAGAAAGATGACTTTGAAATATAAATTTTCTACTTGATTGGATTTAAAGTTGATGAGAAAGTCAAAGTGTAATTAGGCGTTGATAATGCCAGAGAGAGAGAGAGAGAGAGAGAGAGAGAGAGAACAGAAGTGGAGAGTGAAACTGAACAAGGAGGTAGAGAAAGGAAGAAAATGAAGAAAAAGAGAGCGAGGATGAGCCATAGATGGATAAACAAAGACAAAAAGAGAGAGCGAGAGAGAGAGAGAGAAAACAGAAGTGGAGAGTGAAACTGAACAAGGGGGAGGTAGAGAAAGGAAGAAAATGAAGAAAAAGAGAGCGAGAGAGAGAGAGAGAGAGAGAGAGAGGAGCACATCTGCTTTATTTCATATTGCCAGGGTTTTAAAGCAAGTAATGATCAGTACTGACGTAGAAACAGTTCTTGCACTTTTCTCCGCTGTCTTCCGCCACGTCAAAGCTCTTTTTGCGCCTAAAACGTCATCCCGTTTCTATTTCCTCTGCTCCTTCTTTACGTTTTAGCGCTCAGGGGTATCGCTCCGTTAATCACATTAGCAGATCATTTGCGACAGCTCTTTCACAACATGTGATGTGTTGAACTCCGAGAGCATCTTTCGGCTGCAGCGTTGTGCCAGGAGGAGTCTTCAAGCAGACGTTTTCGCTGAAAGGAAAAGACTGTGAGAATATGAATCGAACGTGTTTTTGTTAATGTGAATGTAAGTCATCGGCGGTGTTTGTCAGACCGAGCGTGCGTTCGGATGCGTCGGCACTCGCAGTTATAATGAGACATCATTATCACCAATCCGCTTTCTTGGGTAAGACACATGGCCTCAATCCTGGGAGAGAGTACTCCACCGTTTCGTACGTACAAAAGGAGCGTTTGTGTTGCTGTTGAATAAAAAAACAGCCTCCTGCATTCTGAGGACGTAACCCAAACCTTTAAAAATGTCATCTTTCCTCTGACTAAGTTTACCGCTGCTATTTGTGTCACAACAAACAACCTCTGGGTGAAGATGATTGACAACTTGTGACTGATAATTTGTCACATTCTGGCATTATTCCTTCATGCCGACTCACTGTTTATTCTGAAGCACGGTGAAATACTGTCACCCGGAACCGCGATGACACCTGACAGTTACACATGAGAGAAGACAGCGTTCCTTTATACGAGTGGAAAGGTTTGAACTTTCAACTTAAGTGTCTTGCACAGTGGGAGAAAAATCTGTTTGTTTATCCCCTTGGGCCAGCTCAAACCGGGCCGATGAGGCTCCAACTCATACGACTTCAACCTTTTTTCAGCCTTTTTTCCCATCCTGGATATCTTTATTACCACTGGGGAGGGTATTGTTTTGAAAGGCTGCTACCACACAAGCCCAAAAGCACATTTCAATTGAAGATGACATACACGCCCCACCTCCCACCTCATTGTGTGTGTGTGTGTAGTGTGTGTAGTGTGTGATGAATGTTTATGAGTATGCGTTCAAGTGCAAAACACCTTTGAAATGCATAAACAATAGGCCACAAAAGTGCCGTGCATCGACCGCAGCCATCTTGGCAGCCAGCTCCGCAGCAGAGCTGTTTAGCAACTCACAACATTGATCGCCTTAAAGTGAGTACCAGCCACAATCGGCATCCTATCACACAAGGGGGAAGCGGAGGAGTGCAAGAGGTGCAATTAGCTGCTCCCAAGAGCACAGCGGGAGTGACAGACAATCAACATGGAGAGAGAGAGAGAGAGAGAGAAGGGGATGAGGAGGAAGAGACACACAGGAACACAAAAGAGGGGAGGAGAGAAAGGAAGGGTATATAAAGAAAGGGAGAGAGAGAGATGGTCATTACCCAACTGGGTTGTTATGCCCCATCTATCCATCCCATGCTGCCATACCCCCTCGCCCACGCCACAGGAGTTTTAATTGGCCCGGTATACAGTGTTTGCTCAAGCACTGGGCAAGTTTGGTGAAGGGCTCTGTAGGGGAATGTGGTGAGCTCAGTCAGGCTGGCAATATATAGGATGGAAAGAGGGAGGAGAGTGGGTAGAGGAGCAGAGTGTGTTTTGTTTGCGTGTGTGTGTGTGTCCGTGTGTTTAACACATCTCAAATGCATCCCAACGTCCAGAATTATTACATCCTGCCACTGGATAATGAGCAGCTAGAGTTTTGGTGATTTCCTGTGAGGGATACATAGAGAAGAATCAGCAATCTTCAGGACTCATTATGTTGCTGCTGTCACTGCATTAAAAGTACTGGTCACTGAACCACCTTCCTGCCAAGGGGAACACTCCCCTTATTGTATAGCTCAATATGTTTTTAAGAGCTGATGCCATGAGAAAGAAGTTTTCCACCGGCTGTAACTTTTCGTAATGGCCGGAACACAAACTGTCCTGTAAAAAGGCTCCGGCGCTGATAACTTCACAGTGTGCTGCGCTCATCATAAATCCCTGCACAAATCCGTGTGCCTTGCACCTCAAAAACCAATGTTAATTTAGATCGCCTTCGCAAGAGTCTGCAGTCGACTTAAAGGTTGAACAGACTTTCTTGCCCCTGGCTGAGGGTAGAACTGAGGCTCCTAGTTAGGGATGCTGTGAGCGGGGAGAGAGTGAAGTCTTGTGTTTTCCAAACCTTCCTTGGGATTATCTCACCTGGCATGGACGGGCAGCCCTTGGCTACAGGGCATGACGATCTATTATAACCTAGCAACTCCATTTTCATGCGTTTTCATGCAGTCAAGGGTAATGTAGCCACAGATATTTTCCAGCAGTGCTGAAGACTTTTTTAACTGTAGCAATGTCACATTGTCCACCAGCACTTCTAGGATGTGACCGTATGCTGTAGGTGCAGAGACTGTGAATTGCTCTGAAAAAATACTTTTCCTTGTTCCAGCACCAGGGCTGCACAGGGCTCACTAGGACCTGCCCGTTATTGAATCAAATTAAATTGAATCAAATTGAAGCAAAGCAAAGCAAAGCAAAGCAAAGCAAAGCAATTCATTTCAGTTTCCACAAAAATATCTTTGAGAAATTGTTTTTTTCTCACAGAGAAGATTTTTTTCCAACCAGAATAGTTTCAAATAAAGGATAATGGTTTTTATCTCATGTTATTACCGTTTTGAACATAGCTCTGGCTTTTCTGTGTGGAAAAAAGTGGCTATTTAATATCTGAGAGCTGGTGGCTTTTAGATCGAAAGGACTGAGGCACTTTTCAGTAAAAAAGTTAGTTTGACTTTACAGAATTTTTTAACTTGACTGGGAATTTGGCAGATATTGACCAACCTTGAAATTTTTCATCTGAAAAATCTAAAAAATGCTGCAAGAATCTGCGCTTCAGGTATACAACAAAATTTCATATGATAAAAAAAAACAGATTTGGCCAAATAAGTAGAGCCATGACAGTAGATAAGTCTGAAACAACTTTGACGGTAGTTTCACCTCGTATGTGCTCAGTCCTCGGTGTGTTATACATCATACATCCACTAAACACTAGCGTGCTCACATGCACGGTAGCAAACTGGATAAATACTTGACAGCCTGATCAAAAGTTTTAATGTACATTCGCCTTGTAATGAGAAATTGATTTACCCTCCTTCTATTTAAACCGGAATATGTGAGAACAGATATTATTGATCCATAAACATGCACAACACTTCCATATGAATGGACAAAGAGGAGGTGCTTGTGTGCCCGAGATACAGTATGTCAAACACACACACACACACATGCACACACACACACCCCAGGTCCATTATTGATGTGCTCAACTCATCCAGTTGGAGCAGAAAAATGTGATGGTGAATTAATCATGGGTGGGATGTCTGTGAACTTTTAGGAGAGAGAGAGAGAGAGAGAGAGACTGTAGTGGTGAGTGATGATGAAGGGTAAGAGAGGCCGAATTAGAGGCAAGTGCTGGATAGGCCAGGCTAGGAACGAGATCGTGTAAGACCACATGACACCGTTCAGTTTATGTGTTAGGAGAGCTGGCCTCATAAATACAGCAATGTATCACCACTAGAAAACTCCTTGGCTTGAATACAATATTTATCACTCATTCAAGTCTGCAACATCCACTCAAAACAGAAGCATTATCTGCTGTCCAGTTGATATTGCAGAGCGGACAAAATATTAGGACCACTTCTCTTTCCATTAAATAGACTTCAGATGGAAACTGTGATCCATTAAATCCACTTAATGTAAGCTGAAGGGGAATACATAGGCTATGGACATAAATGTGAGCTTTGGAGACATGGAATTGCACAAAAGGAAAAAAAAAAAACCATTTTAAAGGAAAATCTTGAGTATTATTCTATTTTCTTTGAAAGGAAATTCAAGAAGGAGCATTGGAGGCCTCCAGTATTCAATCTGTGCATCATTTCCAATATGAAAACAACACACTGAAAAGATTCTGCCTCTACAAAACAATGCATGGCATGACATCAGGCATGACATCACGGTGTCGCTCCATTAACTATCCCTGTATAGAATTTGCTAGACGCTATCAGGCGGTGTTACCGCTGCAGCATGAAAACACCACCCCAGCTGCAGCAGGAATTCATGCTAGACAATACGTGTTTTTCATTTATTCAGGTTCTCTCAGGTCAATGTTTTCCACGTTCACGGTGCAGTGCACAATTGAAAACTGTGAGAAACAGATGCCACAGCCTCGCAACAGCATGAAACGCTTACAACACTCACAACACTTCAGCTGGCATCTTCTATGGCGTGAATACCATTACACAGAGTTGTGTCGAGGTGCATATTAATAACAATTTAGTGTGATTAGTTGGGTGTACTTACAACACAGCTTCCATCAAGCAGGATTGTGGGGATTTTTTTTTAATACGTCCTAAATCTTTGGTCCTTTCAGAGCTGCAAAATGTATACCCATAGGCGGGGATGGAAATGTTTCAAGCCCACTAGCTCATAATAATTTGGTGGATCAGCGTGAAATTATCCTCACAAGCCAGGGTTTGGATTGGGGCTCATGGAAACAGTTTGGGGCCAGCAGCCATATCATGACAAAACACCTCAAAGGGTTACTATAGCATTTAAATGTTGGTTTATTTTTCTCTTGTCACATCAGAGGAGAAGGGGTTTCTATATTCAGTGGTGCATGATGCCCCTTGGTTTCAGTGAGAAACGCACCTGCATAAATGTGTAATTTTCCCCCTCTTCTTTCTGCTTTTTCATCACTAGATTATGTTTGTATTTCATTTTATTCAGGGTTTTAACACCTGTCATCACTGTGCAAAGCTAAAAAACTGTAGAAAATAACAGCTGTAATGTTATAAAAACAACCACAAGTTACTGGGTACTGGTTATTGGTGAAGTAGGGAGCCTGTAAACCGGAGACTGAGGGTTCAAACCTACATGTTGGCAAGGATCCACCATGCTGAAGGGTCCTTGAGCAAGACGCTGAATCCCTCCCAGCTCCAGAGGGGCTGTTCTGAAGCTGACCCTGACCTCTGACCTCCCTGAGGAGCCTTAAGAGAAGAATGGGGATGAATAAAGTGTCACAATATTATAATTATTATTGGATTTGTTGAAAAGATTCTATTAACAAATGAAACCTTGTGCAAAACAATACTGAGAAAATGTTCACAAAAGAAATCCAATCGCTCATAACTGACATTCTGAGTTGAACTCACCCACCTGTCTGCCAACCGTACAGTACATTGCCTTTGAACACTGTGAGATGTCTGGCAATATATTTTCATTGTGTGCATGCAGCTTAAGTGGTCTATCTAGGTCTTTCAGTTACAGTAAAAACACTATTGATTTCACTAATGTATCTTACAAGGGCAAAACGACATTGTTCTAGGAACAACTACAAGGCTAAATTACATGTCGAGAATTTCGCTGCAGAGGCCGCGAGCAGCTTCAAAGTCTGACGTGTGTGAATCTGGTGGTGTGGCCGTGGGTGGCGGGCTGATTTACGTCTGAGTTCTTGAGTTTTTGTGGTAATGAAGTTACACACAAAAACATCAAAGCTGAACAGCCATTACTATTACTGAGAGACTCAAATGGTATTGAACGGCCGTGGTTCAGATTCACTGCAGAGAGACCATGTGCTGGGTTGAGGACTCATGTTTCATGGTCCAACTGTTTCTCTGTTCCTTCCTCTCCACTCCCCTCCTTTCTCCCCTTCACCAAAACTGCTCTCTCCCCTTCTCTCCCTCTCTGTCTCTAAATCTGTTCTGCTCCAGTAGCCTCTCTTCTTTAATCCTATCTGATGAGGACCCCAGTCGTCCCTACTGCCGCATGGAGAAATGTATGCTAACATGGCCTGACTGCAAAAATGGAAATTAGACTTGCACTCAAAGCAGCTAGAGACAATGCAGCCGTGAAAGATGCAGCAAACAAGAATCTAAGAGCTTGTCGAGTGTGATCAGTGATGAATTATACATTACTGGCCACAGAGGTTTAGCATAGCACTACTTTCATGATGACGCCCCTTCATCTCTTGCTCTATCTTGGTCTTTGTCTTTCTGTGTGTGTGTGTGTGTACATTCTTAACTGGAAGCTGATATCGTAATTGGAAGATGGTAGTATGTGTAGTACATATAGAGTGCTATATACATATGCTATATACAGCATATGCAATGTATGTACCCTATACATTATTAATAGCAAGCTGTTAATATGTGTGTGTATGTAATCGTGTGCCTCGCACGGTGTATTGTCCGCGCGTGTGTGTAGGTGCGCGTGTTGGAAAGTGATAAAGACGAAGAAAAAGAAAGTAGCGTTAGATCCAGCGTGCAAACAGCTATTCCACGGAAACATTAGATGTAAGCAGATAGTAACCCTTATCGTGGATACGTCTCCATCTGGGCAAGCAGTTGGGGGAAAGGGCTGCTAACAGGATTACGTCTTGTGTATTCACCTTTACCAGGCGGGCAGAGGGGAAAGATCGATATGAGACTAATGCGATCAGGGAGGGCTATCACCTCCCGTCCTCTGCCTCCAATGAAACACCATTTACTTTGCGACTACGGGGCTGGGACATAAGACCAGCACCAGTTTTTTTTTTTTTTTAGCTAGCTAACTCCACGAGCACCATACGTTCCTGAAATGGAATACATCTGATAGCATCTGATATGTCTCAATTTGAAAACTCGGATGCATGCACACTGTAATGGGCAGATAGGAGGATCGGCTGCGTTGCTCACAGATCAAAGTCCTCGTCAGTAACAGTTGGACATGTGATACCGGTGCATTTTCATTTTCCTGCAGGCCCAGACAGCAAGTAGCATGCACCGAGCGTATCTCATTAAAGTACAGGAGAATGGCTCTGCCTTGTCTATTGTGCTCTGTAATTCCTTGGTGATGTATTCCTCCCCCCCATCTTGCTAATATAATAGCATTTCAGATCCTGAGCCCCCTTCTCCTCTCTATTTCCCCCCGCTCCGAGGAAAGAGAGAGTAAGATTTCCCTGAAGTTAATGACATTGTCACAGCACCTTATGAAATCGCCACCGTGTAAGCAATAACATCTGGCAAATAGATGGTGCATGTAATGTCTGCTCAGCCTCGCTACACACAACCCTCTGAATGAGTGAGGAAATGGAGAGAGAGAGCAGCAGACAGACAGACAGAAAGACAAACACGATAAATGACAGACAGGCGGATGACGGGAGGATGACGAGATCCAAATAATTATAACCTGGATAGAAAGGAAAGATTTAAAAGACCTTTTGAATTTCAACATTCCCCGTTGTGTAATTAGCCGTTTGAAATCAGCCGAACGGGAACCTTCAGTCTTGAATAATAGATCAAAAAATAATAATAATCCGGTGCTGCCGAAACACACAAAGGTAGAAATGAAACAAGAGTCAAGTTCAGGTTCCACATTCACAGTTGTTGTGACAAAGACGTGTGTGTGTGTGTGGGTGTGCATATGTGCCAGTTAGTGCCTATGTGCGTATGTGCATATGTGTGTATGTGCATATGTGTGTATGTGTTGCATGTGCATATGTCTACATGCAGTGTGTAAGTGTGTGTGCGTATGTGTGTGTGTGTATGTGTTGCATGTGCATATGTCTACATGCAGTGTGTAAGTGTGTGTGTGTGTGTGTGTGTGTGTGTGTGTGTGTGTGTGTGCAGGCACTTG
>CABFOQ010036821.1:0-14218 GCA_900660455.1 Gephyroberyx darwinii | reverse complement strand
TCCAACTACAGGTGAAGTATCTGCTTCAGCGTCTAGACAGCAGGATAGAAGTCCACGCCATCTACATCAGCAATGACGTTCGTCTGGGAAGCTGGTTCAACCCCGCTTGGAGGAAGAGGATGCTGCTGACGCTGAAGAGCAACAAGAACAAGTCCAATCTCATCCACATGCTCATGGGCATTTCTTTCCAGGTTTGTTCCACCAAGAATTCAACGCTGGAGCCTGTGCCTGCAATTTACGTGAATCCTTTTGGTGGAAGTCACTCGGAGAGCTGGTTCATGCCGGTGAACCAGCCTGACTTCCCCGACTGGGAGAGAACTCGATTGGACGCCGTTGTCACATCACAGTGTTACAACTGGACGCTCTCACTGGGCAACACATGGAAGTCTTTTTTTGAAACAGTGCACATCTACCTGCGAAGCCGCATTGTCACGGATGACCCAACAGTCAATGAAACGCTCTTCTACGAACCGCTGGACCTGGATGACCAGACGTCCAACCTGGGGTACATGAAGATCAACACGCTGAAGGTCTTTGGATACAGCATGCACTTTGACCCCGAGGGCATCAAGGATTTGATTCTCCAGCTAGACTACCCCTATACGCAGGGCACGCAGGATGCCGCCTTTCTGATGTTGCTGGAGATGAGGGACCGGGTTAACCGGCTATCGCCACCAGCCCCACAGCCGCTGGACCTGTTCTCGTGCCTGCTGCGCCACCGGCTCAAGCTGTCAGCCGGCGAGGTGGTACGCATCAAGGACTCCCTACAGATGTTCAACTCCAAGCTTCCCAATGCCTCTCCCGAACCAGAGATGGCCCAGCTGTGCAGCTAGCCAGCTTAGCTCACAAGCTAGGATCAGGAGTCAACGCAGATGCAGTAGAAAGGGGGAGTTGCTGATTCAGGGACAACCTCACACTGGGTTGGGGAGCTTGGATTGGGGAGCTTGGATTAATGGTGTCTTGAATCCAAATAGTCTGGATTAGGGGTCGCCAACCCCTAAATTCTGGATTTGCTGGGTTTTTCTTATAGTTCCTTTTGGTTGATTTTCCAGTATGTGCTCAGTGTCACATTTTTTTTTATCAGGGGACCTAGAAATTGCCATCAGTGCCCCTTGGCTAGCAATGCAGTCATGTTTTGGACTTTGGGGAGATCTCCAGATGCTGAGACTCTCTTTCAGAAGCTCTGCTGTACTAGCCTGGAGGGTTACTTTGTACATGCATGCTGTCAGAAGCAGGGCAGTCATAGCAAACTGTACTACTGGATGAAGCCGAAAGACGGTCTTAACGGGCTGGCGGGCCTCGTGAGTTGAAAACCTCACAGACAGAGAAGCTGATGTCATTATGAATACCTAAGACTTTTGCCTCACAAAGATAAAGGTGATTTTGATACGTAAAGAGGAACTCTTGAGTCGTCTTCAAAAAATGAGCTAATGGAAGAGGATTTCCCCTTTTCTAACCTTATTTTCTTTGGTTACAGAAAGATCTCGGGGGAAGGGGAAAAGGGAAAATATTATATATGTGGTGAATGAGTTGTTATGCTTAACAGTTTAAAACTTTGATAATCCTGATCCCCATTACTGTCTTTGAATATTTCTTTTTAGTCCCTGCCTCCCATTTTATCTGGCATTTGAAATCTTGTACGATAAGTTATCTGTGCTTAACATCTGAGTGAGAAGCCTGTTAGTGATGTTCTGTATTTGGCGGTGTAACTATACCAAAAGAAGGCGAACACATAGGCAAACCGAATGGCAAAACGTCTTAAATGTGAAGTTATTTTTTTTCGAGCCACAACACAAAGAAATCTTCTGATGTGGCGGCAAAAAGGTCCGTGGATATAGCGCTGTAAATACTGCTCCATCTAACCCAAGGTATGAAGAAGTGCACATTGCTTTTTAGATAACCGAGTGCAAAGACCAAAAAAATGTTTATAACAGGAACAAACTCATGCCTTATATGGAGAGTCAATGTTAAGATAAGAAGCACATTTAGTTTCTGTGTTTGATTTCCCAGCGAAGGCTGTGTTGCTTTTTATATTTCAATATTTCTACCAAGACAGAACAACAAACACATTCTGACGAACACGTGGTAATGTAGCTTTTACATGTAAATGCCAATCACCGTTTCTGCAGAGGTCTTTGTTTTGATTTGATGTTGTGAAGCTTTTAGTTACTGCTCTATTCACGGCGCACACCGGTACTTTTCATACTGTAAGTGTTCTGCAAAAATATTTTCAATGAGGCCACCACGGAAATTGATGGAACCCGGTTTATTCTCCTGATGATGATTTTTACAATATGTTTTTCAATGGTTCGGTTTAGTCTCAGGTCAGGTTTTTATTCTAGATGTGAGGAAAATGTTGGCGTTGCAAGGTTTCTGCAGGGAAAGTGATGGGACGTTTCTTAGAGAGCTGCAACCTTACCAGGATACTTGACATGATATAAATTTATTTCGCAGATTTCCCACTGAAAGTCAATCGACCTTACATTTCATTTCCAGCAGTTCTTTCTATCCCCCAGCTTGCTAAATTAAAAATGTGGTTTTATCTATATGGAATCCTTCAGCCATCCACTGTTCCAACACGTGTTCTAGGAAATTACATTTTGCTATTTCAAAGAACAAGGCCCTCTTCGAAAATCATACCTTTGCCATACCACGCCATATGAGAACCCAGTACACACACATTACGTCGCCGTAAAATGCATGCATAAACTTCCAATTACCCTCGGTCCCTCGTCATAAGATGAATGTCCCCTAATATATGGAGTGCAGCGTTTTTTTGTAAGATGAAAAGCCAATTTCCTGGGTTGTCAAGGAGCGAACTGGAACCAAACGTACACTGTCACATCACATCAGGCTGCTGGTTAATCTGAGCAAGCAATAGAGAAAGGGAGAGGGGGAGACAGGAAGAGAGAGAAAGAGAGAGAGTGCCAGGTTAGCCAACTTCAGCAGTCTGTTTTTTTTTCTCCCCCATAATGAGGTGGGGAAGGAGTCACTCTGCATTGGGTTAATAAACAGTTATTCATCTTCGGTGTGGCACCCAGGAAACAGGAGTGGGTTTGCCCTTGGGCTAATCTTCAGGCTCGTGGAAGACAGCCAATCCATCAGAGCACCATTTAGACTGCATGGTACAAACTTTCTGGACCTCCCAAAGAAAAAAAAAAGAGAGAGAGAGAGAATAAGAAAGAGAGTGATTGCAATAAGAATGAGATAGAGAGAGGATAAGGAAATGAGAGTGAGTGAGAAAGCGCAAGGGAGAAGGTGAAAGGGGTTGGGCCGCTGGTCCTGCAGTGATTTATGATGTTTAGAAAGTCAGAGAGTTTGAATTAATGGGGTAGAATTGGTGGAATAGACTGGCATGTGTGTGTGTCTGTGTTTGTGTGTGTGGGTGTACATTTGTGTGTGCGCGCGTACCTGTAGGTCATTTGGCGGAGTCATCAATAACAAGTGTAGATTCAGGGGTTTCGCATTGCATTATTACAAATGTAAAGAGAGATAGTTCATGTTTGGAGGGAGCTCGGTAGTGAGAGAGAGACAGATGCAACATCAGTGGTTGTGCGACCTTGACAGAGAGTAGCAGAGGCAAAGTTAGTCCTGCTTATGTTATCAGAAGTTGGTTGATTACAACTTTATCAACAGTGGCATCATGGTTGACAAACAACCTCAACCTCCATCCCTTCCATCATACAAAACCTGCAACATCTCATTTTCAAAATGATACAAGTGGCAAAACCGAAGGCCAAAATCCTTTTGCCTCCTCCTTCAAGGGTTTTTTTTCTCCCACTGCTGCTCTGATAATGGGGGTGATGGAGGCGTCGGAGGAGGAACACTACAACCCACTGCTGAATGATTCCCCCCTGATGCTGTGTCTCGCCCTGTCAACATTCCGTGTCAACTGCAAATATGCCGAATTACGAAAGCAAGACACTCGAAATGCCATTTCATGTTGTCTTTAATTGCTTAAAGCACATTAGAAGTGGCTGAAGCACACCGAGCACAGTGCACAGTCGGCCGGCAGCCACTTATGAAGCTGGGCAGTTTTCTCCCCCCACCTAAAATTGTCATCTCTTTTCACATCTGTGACAAGGAACATGTTTTTCCCTTCCTCTTTTCTCTCTGTTTCATTCCCTCCATACATGCTATCTATCAGAAAAGCACTTTATCTCCCTTATCCATTTCCGTTTTCGGTATGAGTGTGGCCCTCGATACTCGGCGGGGCTTGTCAACCCTTTATCTTTTTCCCTCACAGCTGATCCATCGATTTTTCTTTTTCACTGAAGAGCGAGAGATGAAAAGAGAACAACACAAAAAAGAAAATGTGAGAAAACGAGAGAATGTGTAGGGATGATGGAAAGAAAGAGAGGGAAAATGAGAAAACGAGAGAATGACAAATTGAGACAGAGAGAGAGGCAGACAAGGCCGGCCGGCATGCAAATACTCCCTTGCGGAAATAGCTGCCCCTAGCGATAGCAATTCTGTCATTGGAGCGTTGGCCTGAACAGAAGAGGATGGCATACAAGAGAACAGGACAGTTTATCCTGTTGGGCGACGCAGTGGGAATACTGCCACAGTTTTGAGGCAAACAGACACAGGGATGGAACATGTATAATTGGTATCTAATAGCTCACAGCTAGTATTTTCATTTTGGTGTGGTACAAAATCTTCCTCACTTGCAAGCAGGGCTGTAATTATAATATATATTGGGGGGGACACATCCCCCCCAATATTCAAATATGTTCAAAATGTCCCCCCCAATATATTGATATAAAAAATAGAAATAAAAAAATGTATATGCTACGACAGGCAACCACGCACTGCCATCCGAAAACAATCATTAGCAAATGTAATCATAATCATAACTAAACTTAACAAATTGCCATTATTATTACTACCAGTTCTAGTATTACGGTGTACTGCAGTTTTGCATGTGGTTTGTCCAAGTGGTGTTGCCGTACCCCAGCAGAAGCCATTGCTCGACTGCGGTGGGTAGGTACAATCAATGTCAAACACTGTACTGTCTCTCTATTTCATTACTTTCAAATGTATTGTAAGTGAGGAAATGAGTTTTCAAATTTAGATTTCTTTCTGGGGGGGACAATCTGAATCAACATAATTGATTAGAAACTGAAAAAGCTGTTTGAATTTCTCATTGTGATACATATATTGACATTTTAAAATTAATTTCCAACGGCCTGGATCCATGTGCTTGAAACGTTTTCTGAATACGATGATTTGTTGTCAACACACATGCGAAAGGCAAAATTGGATATGCAACCTTTGTGTAGAACACTGATAATATGAAATGCAGCCAGGTTCAGTAAAAGTTGACTGAAATTGAATTCAAACAAAATGAATGTAAATATCCCTTTTGTTTTTCTTGATGTTGCAGTTACAATCTATTTTTGCCATTTTGCATTGTCTCCTGATAACAACTTTAAGGTTTAATTCAATTGGGGATGCAAAATGTTGCAAGTGTACACACCCCATTACCTTGATTCGCTTCTTTCCTGACATCAACATCCCTCTTACAGTTCTCACTTGGAGCACGCCAATGCATTGAGTGTGAAAACATGAACACTGAAATGCAAAGTTGATAAGAAGATTCCCTGCTGACTACTATTTAAGATGATGCCCAAATGTTTTCCCACCAAAATCATCTCTGTGTCTCTGGTAGATAGCTCTGTCTGGTGTGCATGCTAACACTTTAGCATGCTGTATGTTAAGTAATCGTAGGCGACTAGCACTAGCCCAAAAGTGGGAAAATTAGAACTTGTAACTGGATGGACAGTTTAATGACACAAGTCTAAACCTGCCACGTTTGTTTAGAGGATTGGTGAAATAGAAATAAAACTAAACCAACGAAGGCATTTGTAATGGAAGAGTAACTTGTTTTGTTTACACAGGAAGTGAGTGAAGTTAGCCAGACAGCTAACGTTTATGTGCTGTTGACTCATGATGGACTTCAGTAATGATGAAGATTGAGGTTTTGTTTTGAGAAGTTATAAAGCTACAGGTCATAGAATAAAAACCAACACCAACTTTGGATTACTACATCTTCATACTTTAGATAATGATAATCAGATTACTTAACATACTGCATGCTAAAATGTTAGCATGGCCACCAGACAGATCTAACTACCAGAGACACAGAGAAGATGTTGCAAATCCTTTCATCTCATATTGGATGAGGTGACCCATGGGTGGGCCAAACTCCTAAAAAGTGTAGTCCTTTAAATTATGTATCTGGGACAAAAATGGGCCACGGTGCTGTTCCCACGACAGAGTCTGGATCCCAGAGCCAGAGGACAAATTTCTCATTTGGCTATAGAGTAAGAGAGGGGAGTACTAAATCTGGCAAATGGTTGACATGTTAACCTATCAAGAAGAAGGGTGGAAACAATACAAACAAATTGAAAATTGCGGCATCTGTTCCTCCACTCATGGTCCATGTAACACCTGGTGACCTGACGATGTTTTACGTATTTTTGACGTGTACATAAAGAAGCTGCTGTACAACCCACAAACAACCAGTTCTGATATGCCTACCAGTCACCTATATACTGACATGCTTTTTATTCTCCTGGGTTTGAAAAATCAGAAATATTTCTCTCAATGTTTTAAAGAGGATGTAAATGTTCTTATATTAAATGATGAAGTTAATATGAAATGAGTGGCTGTTTTACTTTGGCAAAGAAATGTATAATTACATTCATAGATGTGTGTAGTTCATTTTAGTATTACATTTCAGTACATTTCCCAATGTCAAAAAACAGTAGTAGTGCTGTCATTAAAGGTGCAGTACACAAAATTCTTCATGTAAAAACACCCTTGTCTGATCAGCCTGAACCAAACTGTGGGGCTGCAACAGAGAGGAGCGAATTAAATTCTCGTGTCGGGCATGTACAATGGCTCAAAATATTATCTCCAAGCAGGAATTGACAAATCCAGATTCAACAGCAAAAAAAATCCAACTGTCTCCTAAACAGCAGTGAGTGAGAAAGCTGAACTAACGCCAACGTTTGATCTTTTGCCTCTCCCTCCTCCCTTTGGTATGCCTTTTTTGGTCTAAAGTGATCCCAGACATCCCGGTTGGTAAACATCGGCGTGCTGTGTGCAGTATACTGATGTCCTGTTAAATTATTTCTTGACATTGAAGTTCAAACGGTTAACTCTTGCTGTGTTGTGCAATTTTAAGCAAAAAAGAAAAAGAAAAATGACAATAACAAAAGTTTCCAAACATAATTGAAGGAATGTCGCTTCAACTCTTCAGTCCCAGAGGTAGAAAGCAACAGAATTTACACAGAAAAAGAAAGACGTGATTTTCAACCTTTTGTGGCTCTGGTGTGATTCCTCCATTGCCCTGTTTTTCCTGAGCCAACAGAAGATCAGATTTGTAACAGAGTAAAGTATCAGTATTTCTAATCATCACTGGCAAATTTGTACCTTGGTCTAAAGGAGCAATATTCCAGTCACAGTGGAGTAAAGTTCAGCATAGATTATTTACCCCCTGCCAAAACTGCTTAGAGCTAAAGAAGAAGGTCAGAGAGACAGAGAGAAAGGGAAAATTCAGGGAGAAATTGGCATGCAAGCAATTGTCCACGCTCGGGCAAAGATCTGTGAATCGATAGGCTGATGGAGGGCTGACAGAATGACAGCTCCATGCCGATCGCTGAAGGACATCCAGGAAAAAAGAGGGAGACTTGGAAAGAGGGAGAGGTAAAGAGATACAGTGGGAGGGTGGACAGACAGAGAGAGAAAGAGTGAGCGAGGTAGGGGGGGGCAAACGCAGAGAAAGAGAGAGTGAGAGATGCTGACAGCTAGCAGTAATGAACGATAATTGTTCGTCGAGCAGACTCTCAGCATGGAGGGGAGGACACGCCCCCGGTCCGTTCTTCGACCCTCGACACATTCAGCGTCACAGCTGTCAGCACACACACACACACACACACACACATACACACTAAAACATACTGTACATCTTCACTGCAGGGTGTATAGGCCTTAGCAAGAATTGGCGGCCGCCTTGGCTGAGAAATTCCGGCAAAATCAATATTTCATTGTATTGATTCATATGACTGGGAGCAAACTGAGCGAATCCAGCGGTTATCAGCGACATCTGCAGGTCAAACAGCGTCACTGCACATAGAGGGGAGCGGCACGCCCAGGTAACGCTGTTGCATCGTTGTCATTTCAACTGTACCGTCAGTATGTCTGACTATGTGAGCAATAACCTTACATTAGTCGTTTGACAATATTTAAAATAACTATCCTAACTTTCACTGCATCACTTTTCGTTTGCATTGACATTAGCCGACCTTACCACATATGACGAGGCTACAGGAAAAAATGATCTAAATTACCTTCCATTTTAAGCAGAAATAGCTTATAAAAAAACAGGCTTTTTCCAGAGCCGAGCTCCACAGCCCCCAGCTTGCACTCCATCCACAACCTCCGACTGGCCTGTAGCGAGTGCAACAGGTGAACATACAGTATATATAATATAGAATTATTGGTCAATAAAGAAAATGACATGTATTATTGACCCCTCATTCACACACACACACACACACACACACACACAGACCACGCAAACACACACATAATGCCATAAACCTGCGCATACACATTCACTCACACAACTCATACTTACTCACTGTTGCCTCAGGCAACTGCATCTTGAAGACAATGTGAGCTTTGTAATTGCAAAGCCTTAATATGAATCTGTTATTTTTGATCCATAACTCAGTTGGCAAAGCATGGAGCTAACACTGCCAGGGTTGGAGGCTCCCCCTTGGAGGCTTCCCCCCCGGGAGCCATAATTTAAATACATAATATAAATGTGTGCACCTGTGACACTGTAACAAATGATTAGATCATTTAGCCATAGTTTAAAAGGAAGGACAAATTAATGTAATCTGTCTTGCAAGCCGACCAAGAAAGTCAGTGGGACATAAGCATTGAGAATGGATGGACTCTAACACCTTGTTAAAACTGCAGCAGTGCAACAGGTTTTATTGCCCAACCCTAGTGGACATCAAACCAGTGCTGGGTTTCCTCAAACACATGCCACACCAAATGCATGTCTCTTGATTTAAATGCTTGACTACTACTCTACTAAGTGCATGCAGTGGACTGAATTTACTTATGATGGATCTATCTGTGCAGCAGTAGCCTGGAGGTTAGAGAAGCAGACTTGTGACCTGAAGTTCAAAATCCCCAGACCGGCTGAGAAAATGTGGGAGGGAAAAGTGAATGGGTGCTCTTGATCAAGGCACTTTATTCCCAGCTGCTCGGCGGCCGGCTGCAGAGGACTGCGATCATACTGGGCAGCTCCTGGTGTGGATATAGTGAACGTGAAGCAGGACGTTAAAAAAAAGCACACAAAAAAACAGCAAGGGTGCTAAGTTGACTTTCTTGGATAAATAAAATCAATTTTTAAAAAAATATTTAAGGAAAACCAAGCCCAGGTCAATATAGTTTGGCTCAATTCGTATTTTGCCTACACAAGTATGTAAGCCTCCTAAAAACTGGTTTCATAAGCTACGGGTCAGGGCTAAAAGAAAAATGGGTCAAGGGCTCCCAATAAGTTGACATGGGTTCCAGTTGGAAAAACTTCATTTCTCATTTTGAGTCTGGCTGAAAAAAAGAAGCCATGCCCTGAGACATGACACTTCATCCATACTAAGTCCCTGACCTAGATCTCCAGTGAGGAGTTTTCATTTGCCAAAACTTTCAGCACGCGGCTGATTCCTGTCCACTCTCTACTCCAGTTTCGACAGACACGTAAGTTAATTATATGTGAAATGAGGAAGAGAAAATGTAAAGTAAAGAGACAAAGGATGGGAAGGATATATAATTAGAGAAGATAAAGGTAGGAGGGTAAGTGACTGAAAAGAGAGGGAGAGGATCCAAGATGTAAAGACAAATTCAAGAGAAGAGAGCGAGAACCAGAGAGACACCGGGATAGAGCTGCAGAAGGAACTAAATTCAGACACAAAAGGGAAGAGCAAGAGACCAAGAAAAGCAACGATGTGAGCTACACCGCAGTCAGAAACGAGGTAGCGAGCAGGAGGAGGCAGCACACAGGGAATTGACTCACCATCATATCCCGAGGACAGAGAGGAGAGAGGGGGCTCGCAGTAGCTGTCTTAAAAAAAGAATGAACTAAAAAGCAGAGGAGTGCTGCCCTGGCTTGATCTCAGCAATCTGCTCCAGGCAATTGGACACGGAGTAGTAGAGGGCCATAACAAAGCCAACAAAAAAAACCCGGGGACTGGGCACTGCTCATTTTGAAGCTGACGACAAAAAAGGACGTAGGAGGCGTAAAGGTTCCCGCTCTTACAGGACGCTTGCCTGGCATTTGATGGTGCAAGTTTGGGGGATGGAAGGTCTTAATCAAGACCTATGTTTTAAAACTGAAGCTACCAATAGTCAATATTTTGTGCTGATATTCTGTATATTTTCATTGTTTTCATGCCAAAAAAGTATTTATTCAGTGTTTATCTCAGAATTTTACTCTTTCCGGGATGTAAAGCCTCTGAAACTGCATTTAAACCATTTAAACTGGTGGTTTGACAGCTATATGGCTGTGGTTTCTAAAGCAAAATGTTATATTTTTAGAGTTGGAGTGTACAACTGTCCGTGGCTGTTAGCTAGCCATATGCATGCTAGCTGTTCTTGATTAGCTAAGTTCAGAATTAGTTACGATGGACATGAAGTATTCTGTAGTGGCAAGAGGGAACGTTCATTGATTTCTTTCAAGAAAATAAAATAGTATTATCCAATATGTTTATGAACATGACCAAAATATGTAATTCTGATATCAAATGAATGAAGAAGAGAGTAGCAAAATACACACATTTATGATCTTTTATCATATATACTGTATATATATTTATAAAATGTATTTGTTGATTATATCACAATCATAAGCCATGTTATCAGTTAGGTTTAAGCAAAAATGCAGTCGTGACAATAACAGATAGAAGACCATATTAATTTAGTCAATATCTGGTATTAGTTGTTAAGATAGGAGCATACATGGAGCATACATGTTAATATTTGAATCAAATATATGGTGTAACAACAATTTGAGAAAACCTCACCAGATGGTGTGAACAAGATATTCAGATTTATTTGAATTTCATACGAGTATTTCTTAAAGATCTAAACAGTTTGATTTGTATCAGTTCTAAATAATGTATTCTTGAATAAGAAGTATCAACTGAATGAAATAATTGTATTAGTTTTTAATAAATTATGAAATTTTGTGCTATGGGACAGTAAAAAATTGTACATAGTCCCCGTTTAAGACAGGCTGAGGCAGGTCTCATTGCAGGTTTTACAGACTGCCACCCCTGAAGCTGTTGAAGAAAATAACTTCTGCATATCCATCATAACAGCGGTGGACGACGCTGACTGACAGATGCCTGATTCTTATTGAGATATCTGTCTAACCCTAGTATCAATCCAAGTTCACCTCTGTCGATTTGGGTTGAGTTGTTTCGGTAACACACGTCTTATCTCATGCTGCACATGGATGTATTGCGAAACAACACATCCCCTTTAAGGGTGTGGGTGCAGGCTCACTGTACATAAACACACATGCTTGGAGACACACACATACACCACTTTGCCAGTCTTCATTAGCGACTGTCCAATAGTATTGAACGTAGCAGGCAATCAATAGCAGTTAAAGGCTCAGTGTGGACCTGGCTCAGAGGGAGGGAGAGATGGGTTGTGCTTTATTTTCACTGCCACTTCTCCAGCTGTACCTGCACTATTAGAGGCTCTGCAGCACAGCCCATACCCAGGGGAGATCCCATGAATCACAGAATATCATATCTAACAGTGGTAAGCATGGATAGTAAGGGCCTTCAGGCAAGTTGTGATGGCAAATTTTGACTATATCACTCAAATTAGATATGTTATATAAAGAGTTAAAATATGATATATGAAGCTGTTTTGCCTAGTTTGAGAGGAATTAAGTTCACCTGTTAATTCAAGGTAGGTGGACAAACTCTTACCGCATGCATATATTCTTCACATAACACAACAGATGCAATCATTTGTATGCAGAATCGGGCTGTGCTGCAGTGACAGGTCGAGTAGCGAATCAATCGTTCATTTGAACAACACTTGACTTGGTTCACCGACGGAAGTGAATTGACACTTCAAATCAGTTCGGCGCCCGTGGAGGGACTGGGCACTTGTAAACACCACACCACGTTCGGGACGAGTTTTTACAAAGGTGGATCAAATGAAACTGGGTCTGTTTTTCATTTCACTGCACACCCTGTGTGTGTATGTGACAAATAAAGTTCTTGAGTCTTGAATTTATTTACTACTGTAGGACGAGCCCCAAAAATAATAGTTAGTTAAAAGAATCACTCATCTTGGGTTGTACATCAGAAATATACAGAAAACACCATCTTCTGCACCTGAACCTGGTTTGCCAGGTTTTCTCATCAGAAATTTTTTTTTATTATAGAGCAGGGTTTCAAAAGTGTCCGATGCACCAACTTTAATTCTAATAAATCAAATGCACTCTGGCTAAAACAGTTGTAACATTAGATAGATTTTAAAACCTTGACCTTTTATATTAGTATTTTTTTTTATGTCATTTCTATTAATTTCATTATTTGCATTGAATTTGCGATGGGCACATTGGTGACTGAGTTCTCGCCACCGCAATTTTAAATAGGCTGACCAGAAGGCATCTGCCATGAAATGTGTACTGATGCATTTTTCAAGATGTTTTTATTTTCCTCTAGGCTGTTAGGTTACAGCCAGTGGTGACAATTACAGAAGCAATATCTAATGGATTTCTAATGAGACCTTTTATCAATTTCAACAGCATCAGCAGGACACTGGAGCTCAGTAATATGTCATTTTGTTATTATTCTACATATTACGTTTAGTTCCATGACATGGAAATGGATGATAATATCTAGCTGAAAAATGCAATCGGAGCGTGCTGTATTTTTATGAATGAGATGCATGCTGACATTCAGGGCCACTGCGTGTACATGCAAATCTGATCTGCTATATAGACTGCTTGTCTTAGGACAGCCTCGCCCTAACTATCAGATATGATCAGAAGACTGGAGTTTGGATTGTCACTGCAGCCTAGCTCAGCTCTGAAATGTCGCTTTAGGGAGTAAATCAGAGCTTGCAAGGACACATATCCTGAAACATTGTTATGATTCGCCCCCGCAACTCTTTTGTATTATCATTTAAATTGTCTACTCAATGATGAATCTCCATTTTATTATCTGTTATCGCATCTGTAATAGTCATGTTTGAAGAGGCTCCGGTGAGCCGAATAAGACGCGGTTGCTACAGTGTTATAGTTCATTTGAATCTGCAAATAGAGCATTGTCTTTTAATATTGCGTGTGATTTTGCAACATTTTAGGTTTGTAACTAGCCTCAGGTAGGAAGGAAAGAAAGAAAGAAAGGATTATTGATCTTGAAGGGGAAATCGAGTCATCATAGCAGCAATGAATAGGAATAGATAAAAAATACAGCAAAAAACAGCATAATGAAGATTAAAGAAAGAGCACATCCATCATGTTAATACAGGGGCTTCGCCAAACCTATGCTCACGCACATTTTCTCATGTTGTTAATAATTTTTTATCATTGTAATCCTAGCCTCTCGTGATTGAACTCCTATTATCCTGTCCTCATGTAACTCACATCGGTTTGATACAACTTATTATGATTACCAAAATCTGCCTTCTACCACATCTCCAGACTCCGGCCTTCATTCACCGACTCTATGGCAGAGACCCTCATTCATTGCCTTCATCACCTCCGGTCTGGACTATTACAATGGAGTCTTATCCGGGATCCCAAGCAAATCCCTGGATAGGCTCCAGTACATGCAGAACTCTGCTGCCAGGGTTCTCACCCGCACCAAAGCCTGGCAGCACATCACCCCCACCCTCATCCACCTCCACTGGCTCCCAGTCAAGTACCGCATCACCTTTAAAATCCTGCTCCTCACCTACAAGTCCCTCCACTCCATTGCTCCCCAGTACCTATCGGACCTTCTCTCTTACACCCCTTCCTGAAATCTCTGTTCCTCTGACACAGGACTACTCACCACCCCCCACACCAGGTTGCGGACTCTCGGGGACAGAGCCTTCAGTGTGACTGCCCCCACCCTCTGGAACTCACTCCCTGTGGAGATTTGCAATGCTGGGTCAGCAGCAGCTG
>CABFOQ010036819.1:0-13562 GCA_900660455.1 Gephyroberyx darwinii | reverse complement strand
AAGTGGCAGCGTGTATCAAGGCCTTCATTTCAGAATCGCAGCAAATGAGCTATGTTTCTCTCTTCTGTTGCCATGGGTAACACATCTTTTTCTTCTCATGTCTAATCTTGGCTTCTCTTTGAGATATCTTCCATTTGGAAGGCCTGCCTGCTACTGCAGCATTGGCAGTGTTTCACGGCCTTGTCAGCTCTTTACACTTTGGTTAGGAAATCATACTGTCTAATGTTCTATGGGTGGATGGATCATTATCAAAAGTGTACTCTGAACAGCCTTCTGTAAGGCTATTCTATCTCTGCCAAGGAAAGTGTAAGATGCAGTCTAAATCATAACTAACTATTTACTGAGGTAAATTATATAGTGGGGTTGCACAAATGAAGATGGATGCATCATCTCAGTGGAATTGCAGACGTGAACTGTGGTCAGGTATGACCAGTAGAGTGAATTCATCTCTGATCGTTCTGATGCATAAAACACAACTTCCTGCGCACTGGGAGCGAGACAGAAGGAGGCACCAGTTGCTGCATCCCAATGTTCAGACGCTAGAGTCATGCTGTCATGGACTCAGCTGTCATGGACTTTACTGACAGCTGGCTCATGAGCTGCCCGTGCACAAAATGTTTGACTAAACAATCCAAGATCAGAGTAATAACCAATGTGATTTAAAGGATGAATTTAAATCACATGCAGCATCAACATTCCTATTAAAGAGAAGGTTTGTAACAGTTGGTTGTTTTTATAAATGCCATATCAAAAAAGTCAACTTTCATTAGGTGTTCTTGTAATCAAATATAATTCTTGTCATAGCAGTGGAGCAGTGTTTACATTTATTCTGCCCTACACAGCCAAAGAGCAGCAACTGTGTGAATAATCAAACTGAGAAAAATGACTTTGACTTATATTTGGTTGATATGAAATCTAAACCCTCACGACCACTGAACTTTAAAACACAGAAAAAAAGCAGTTTGCCATTTGTTCATTTTGAACAAAAATGAAAAAAAGTCCACTAAAACCGAAAAACATGCCTTGAGCTTAGCAATGAAAATTTGTGTTATATTTTTTTTTACATTGTGCGCTGTTTCTTATACGCACTGCCCTTTTTTCTAGACTTTGCTTACAGTTCATTGGTTGGTTAGCGGTTAATTGTACGAGTGTCCTGCTGTTTAATTGTTAGCTTGCTAGCTACAGGGATAGAAAAGACATTTAGCTAATGCAATAACATTTTGTCAGCTAAATTAGCCACCTGGTCGATGAACAAGCCTTGATGTGTGACCAGAGGATTTGTTGGTCATCTCTAAGTGTTGGCAGCAGAACATTGGTTTGCTGTGTATGAATCATTTGAATGATTAATAAATGATTTGAGCTCATGACCACTGTCTATTTCCGCTTGAAGTAGACTTATCTTTTTGGGTTAGGTTAGATGTAAAATTGGGTTAGATGTGTTGTGGTGTCACATAGCCTATCCAAAACATTCCAGAGGTCCAGCTATTTGCCTGTTGGGCTTTCATTTCAGTAGTGTAATATTCAGCATATTACTGTTGGTCTGTTTCTTTTAGGTTTAATTGGAGGAGAAGGCTGTAGCATAGTTACCTCACATGAAAGAAGCGTCTTCCATGCAGATAACCGAATGCAACACAGTGGTTTATGCAAGTCTTGTCTGTTCTGCTTCTGGCTTTCACTCCTTTGGACAGCCTTAGGCCACTATCAATATTTATGATGATACATATTTTCAGAAATGTTGTAGGTTAATTCAACTTATATAAGTAGACCTTGACCTATCTTTTAAATAGTTGGGTTTTATGGGTCTGGACGTGGTTTTATTTTGCAATTTGGATGAAATTCAAATACTTGAATGATGAATGTAAAATACATTTATGGTCTCGGATATATTAACGGTGGGTTTTGTGTTCTATTTATAAATCCGAAAAATAGATTTGAAGATATCACTGTATTAAATAAAATACTATTATTACTTATTAAAAGTGGTGGTTTAAGTTGACCCAGGTTCTTTTCTCCACAGGTGAATATACAGTCATGACAGCTCATTTCCATCTGAAGAGGAAGATTGGCTATTTTGTTATCCAGACGTACCTCCCATGCATCATGACCGTCATTCTCTCCCAAGTGTCTTTCTGGCTGAACAGAGAATCGGTGCCAGCCAGGACTGTATTTGGTAAGTGTCTGCCTTCACCAGGACGTTAACCAAGCTTGTCAATCTGTTTAAAGAACACACAAAAGTTATTTTTGTTGTTGGTGTTATAGAAATTTCATATTTCAAATAGGCCATAAACCTGTATGTTATTCACATAGCCCAAGCCCTAATGGAACTGATAGAGGTCCAGTTTTATTGATGCTAGATCTCAAGCAGCACACATAATGGCAAGGGGCACTCAAGTACCCAATGCAATACTATTACAATATGGCTACAGCTGTGTGCAACAATATACATTACAACCCTGTTTGATCATTTGTGATGTAATGGCAGTACTCACTACAAGATGGACAAAACCTTTTATTCTGGAGTACTTCTTCAATTCAAGAACATCTGCATGCTGTACACCAGGAAAGTCAACATATAAAGCATAATCCCCAACACATCAATGAGGAATAGGCCTATTGCTGAACTTAAAAGTCAAGCGGAACTAATGACAGTGACCTAAGACTGGTTAGCTTGGGGGAAGACTGGGTATGGGAGTCTAGAATGAACCGTGTCCTTGGGGCACACAAGGTCCAGTACCAAACTGTTAAAGCATTACTGAAGGTCAGTGGTCATTAGGGCCAATGGGGTAATAGTAACCTTAGACTGTAAAGACACAAAGGGCGGCAATGTCTCGTCTTGACCAACACTCGTTTTGAAGAGGAGCAACACCAAATTCCATTCCTTGAGGAGAGCAGAGTGGCAGAGATAGGTGAAAGCAGTGAAAAATATTCATTTTCCTACACAATCCCCCTCATTGACTGCATGTCAGCACCCTGTAATCAACCATGGATGAGGGCAGGAGTGTCTAATTGCCCCTTTGCTGCCCCTTGTTCTGCTTGTTTCATTATGGTATTTAGTTTCCCCAGTGAAACACAAAGTCAGAGAAGGCAATAAAAAATGGGGCTCTGTTTGGGGGAGGGTATAGCATAAAAACACCTGGGGAGGAGGTTAACCCAAATTTAACCCAGCCCCTTTCCTTGTGAACATCACCATAGCTGAACTGTCACTATGGAGATTGACTTGGCAAACTATACACTATTTCCTTTGTCTTCATTTTCAGGTGTAACCACTGTCCTGACAATGACAACGCTGAGTATAAGCGCGCGGAACTCCCTTCCCAAGGTTGCTTATGCCACCGCCATGGACTGGTTCATCGCTGTCTGCTACGCCTTTGTCTTCTCTGCTTTGATTGAGTTTGCCACTGTCAATTACTTCACAAAGCGAGGCTGGGCTTGGGATGGGAAGAGTGTTGTGAATGACAAGGTAATGGAGAAAAGAACACGTCTTTTGACAGGCTCTATTTTTAGAAACAGTTCAGAGCATTGTGTGTTAAAGGAGGCAATTCTTGCAGGTTGGAGTTTTAGTTCTACAAACATTTCTCGGAGGCAGAGCTGATCTGGAGGCAGAAATAATCTCATTGGTTGAGTTAAACTTCAATGGCCGGAGCCAAAGAACCACAGAATAGTTGTTTTAGAGTGTAAGCTAGCTAACTGGCAAACTTGAATGACAAAGAAGGAACTATCATGACCATGGTATTCATGATCTCCGAAGGTCAGCAGCTAACTAGCTTAGATAGATAGCTAATAGGCTAGTATGGCGAGTTTGAACCTGGATAACCTGTAAAGCTTTTTTTTATTGATATGCCTGTAGGAATTTTGTGACACGTCAAACAACTCCAGAAAATCAGCCATGATCAAATTCTTCTCTGTTAAACACCAATCTGCTCAATTCTTTGCCATGGGACGTGGTAGTTTTGACAGGTTAAAGACAAGCTTCAGATAGGAAGACTACTCATTAGAATTCCAGTACTCGTGAGGAAATGGTGAGACTGGGTGAGAGAGAGGAGAATGACCTGCGAGAAAGGTCCCAGGCTGGATTCAACCCCATTGCTATGTGGTACGAGCTTTAGCTTTAGCTTTAACTGAGCCACCCGGACTCCCCACACAGATTTGCACTCTCCTCATGAATAACTATGAAGTGCTCTAGGGCAAAGCTCTTAACCCCTAAACTGCTCCAGGGAAGTTACTCAGTGTCTAAATGTGTACAGCTGTGATAATAGAAGCTGTCAGACATAACTTTATGTACAAGTGACAGACGTGAATGGGAAATGTGATTATATAAGACCAAGAAATACCAAAAGCTAAGTAAAAACGAACTAAATAAAAACCTGTACATTTAAGCAGCAGTACAAACAGATAAAGACAGGTCTACTAATTGAATATACTGTACTACTATTACAATAGTAATACTCGGCTAAGATAGAAGAAAAAGTAATACAATTTGGTCAAAGAAATTATTGATCACTGCAATTTGTTATTAATGCCATATTGCCACTCTGAGTGAACTCCTGTGAGTCTTCGATGTAATTTAAATCAAATTATGGTGCTCTAAGAAAGGCGTGGTGTTTGTATTATGATGTTTTATTAAATGTTCTGACAACAATTATTATATCCTATACGACAGCCTCTTTTGTCATGCTCATTTTAAGTGCATCCTTGTCAAAATGTCGATGTGTTTGGCTTGATGGATAATCAAAAATGTGCTGCCCTTCATTCTGACATTTCCATCTATTTAGCTTGATCCATTACCAGATCCCATACATTATTATTACAGCACTCCCATAAGTACCATAAATACATTACTAAGTAATGTATTTTTTAATCAGGACTAGTCTGAAGTTGCCTCTCTGTCCTTTTAAACGTTTACACTGCTCCTAATCGTTTTGGTCTCTCAACAGAAAAAAGAGAGGGCATCTGTCGTCAAGAAGAACAACGCCTATGCTGTAGCAGTAGCCAACTATGCGCCTAATATCACCAAGGACTCCACCATGCTTCCGACCATTGCCAAAGGCGGTGCCTCGGAGCCCAACAAGGCCAAAGCAGACAGCAAAGCCCAGGAAAGCAAGAAGACATTCAACAGCGTTAGCAAAATTGATCGGATGTCAAGGGTTATGTTTCCAGTTCTCTTCGGCTCCTTCAACTTAGTCTACTGGGCCACCTACTTAAACAGAGAACCGGTCATAAAAGATATGGTCCCATCTAATTAGAGGCCAGCTTCAATAGGTTCTGGTTTGTGGACTAAAAGACGTACCAAATACTTCCAGCAACTGCTTACACAAAGCTTTCCAGAGTTGCGTCCTGGATTGCGTTGTGGTCCTCTATCCTCTCCTGTTTTCTACACCACTGTCTGCAGCACTTTTGAAAAACCTGGCTTTTGTAAATGTGTATGTATATTTATATTCATGGTTTCTTGGTGACATATTATGTGATGACTTCTATTAGAGTGCTTATTTCCTTGAACGTATGGTTCCAGTTACGTGGCTACATACATATCAAATGGAGACTAAACACATAAGCATTAACACACAAATGTTATTTAAGGTTCTTTCTAAATGTGTTGAATTCTGCTGGTTAATGCACTCTCTCCTCTTGATATTGCATAATATCATTTTCTTTTGGAGGAGGGGGGAACTGATTATATGATGTTTATTTGCCATCTAACAGTGGCCTGACTCTTTCTGTCCAAGCCAATGCAAAAATACACTTGTACAATATTGTGTTAAAATATAGAAGTTGTTTTATTGTCTGTGACTATAGGTATGGGGCTGTACTGACACTCTGACCTCCAGAATTGTTGAAACACTTGGAGCCAAAAAGGATGTCAAAAATAAATAACAGAAAAAGAAAGAAAGAAAGAAAGAAAGAAAGAAAGAAAGAAACTTAACTTCAAATACTCAAATACTAATAAAGGAAGCATATGTTGGAGTGCTAAAAGCAGTAAGTAATATTAAATAATAAACTTTATTTGTATAACACAAGTTTATAAAATAAAGAGTTTACAATAAAAACAATAAACATGTATAAAATGAAAATGAAATGTGACAAAACAGATGAGAAAGTACATCACATAACATCAGTGCAAATTAACAGTTAAAAGCAGATTTATTTAAATGAGTTTTCAATAGCATCCTAAAAGAAGCCACAGATGTAGCAGCTCTTATCTCCTCGGGCAGGTTATTCCAGAGTTTAGGAGCCCTAAATGGCACCTTTTGATTTCAGTCTGGTTTAACTTTTCTAGCTGTTTGGTAAAGATTACGCTCTTGAACAAGTTGGAGACAGGACAGGGTTTTCTGAGTCCAGAGAATAGGAAGTTGCAGTACTCAGTGTGAGATGAAATGAAGGCATGGATAATTTTTGTGTATTCGGAAGGGATAAAAATGATCTAATTAATAGAAATGATCTAATAAGTATTTCTTAGCTGGTAAAAAGAATTGGACTTGTATCGAAAATGACTCCTACATTTCTGGTGGCTGATTTGACATGTTTGCGAATGTTGCCAAGGTAATCATACATTTCAGAAGCTGCCTTTAGTGGACCAAACACAACAATCTCAGCTCGTCATTACGCTGCAGAAAGTGTTTTAGACATCCAACATTTGATCTCTGCTAAACAGTCATGTAAGGAGACTAGGCTATGTGAGTCAGGGTTTACCGATAAGTACAGCTGTGTATCATCTGCAAAGCAATGAAAAGCAATGTTGTGTCTGTGAATTATATGGCCAAGAGGAATCATATAGATAGAGAAGAGAATAGGACCAAGGATGGAACCTTGAGGAACCCCACAGCTCAACGAAGATAAGGAGGATTCAGTCCCATTACAGTATAATTTCATATTCTGAGTATGCTTGATAAACGTAGTTATATGAAATCACAATGTTTTTTACCCATTCTGGAAAAAAGCTCCAAATTTAACCCAGACCCTTAGGACCATTTCTATATGAAAGTACCTTGATTCCTACTCCTTGTTTTTAATAAAACAATGTGCCATGATTGAACTTAACTTAAGTACATTTTCTAATTGTTGTGTTTGTATGTGCAATATGGTAAGGGGGTTAATATGCTGTCAGGTTTTGTGAGTACTTAGGATATTTGAGGGAAAAATCAAGTTGGAATACTTAAAAATAAAAGTTATATAGTTATATAACTGTTTTATGAATAAGTTGTGGGAGTTCAAATACTGTATGAACTACATATGAATAGATAGTGGGAATGTACTTCCAAAAAGTACTTTTTTTTAGAGGACTAGTGTATAGTAGTGTCAGTAATCAAGTTCACAAATCAAATTCACACTTTGCATAATTTGGTGTGCTAATTGCTACATTTTAAAATGCATAACCTCTACTGTCTGGCTATGAATGCACACAGTGTTAAAATTTACAGTCTTTAGATTAACCTGTTTGTCATTTTTCAGCCTTTTTTGGCTCATCCTTACCAAAGGTGCTAATAATTCTGGAGGACACTGTACATTAAATGGTGTGGAGTGCTGTGACACCAATAAACATATCAGCCATTAATATTTTGGCTCTAACATTATCCATAGCCAACAGTTGACATGAATCAAACTTTTTCTACCACATTTTATAATCCCTCATGCTATTTTTCTGATTAATTATGGATAGATTTAAGAAGAGTAGTATACTAGAAATAGGACAGTTTTGTGCTATTATGAACTTTAATAAATCATGTGTTGAAGTTTCTTTGATACATTTCTCTACCAGTTGGCATGTCATTGGTGTAATAGGCCTAAAGTGAGAGGATGCAGCTGAGGTTTGGGGCTGGATCATGGTTGTGCCGTCTGAATGTTATGGATACGTAGTCTCTGATTTATATTCTTACACCAAATTCTGAATCCCACACTGAATGGGTGTGGTATCACACAAGGGGGGCCAGATAGAAAGCTGCTCGCCAGCCAATTCAAAGGACACAAACATGATTTAAGTGGCTGGCATAAGCATTTCAAGCTGAAAGCTAATAGCTTCAACCAATGTAGCTGATCTTAGTTGGAAAGACACATAGTACCACATCAGCCTGTTAACCCATTGTTTGATTGAGGAAAATATCCACAAGTTTTAGGATGCAACTAAATTCTAATAGACCGTATATATTGTGTTCAGTGTCAAACAACAACAACAAGAACATTTTACTGAATGAGAGTGCTTTTGTGCATTGAAAGGAAATCGTATGGAGAAGAAAACATATCTAATGTTTAAATGTGTACAGAAGATATGTAAGATAAGATAAGTCAATATGAACTCTTTCTATTACTGATGCATTTTCCTATAGTGTCATAAAACACATTCATACAGACGTCAACATGCTCTATGGCAATGTCAGAAAGTGTAAACACAAGTAGGAACATCCAGAGGGTGTTACTAAAAGCTGGAGATATTCATGACCACTATCAGAGAAATGAAAGCAGCAAAACAGCTACCGAACTATACATAATATCTGCCATGGCTATATTGAGAAGTCAAATAAGCCTCAGCTCCATATCTGTAGCCACACGTGGTATTCTACTGTTATTTTTTCATAAGATAACATGATTTCAATTCATGTCAATATTTTAGCTTACTTTGATTGTCAAAAGAAACATTGCATGAAGTTGATAATCTATCACTCATTTTTTGAACAAATTATGTTGTAGAATTGATTTCTTCATTTTTAATTCACCTTTTCTCCAGAATCCTGCTAGAATCTGAAGACATTCCAGATAAAATGATTGTCCAGAAAGTGTATGCTTGATTCAGTACACAGTGTTTCTAATAAAACACATATTTCAATTCTTAACATCTAGTTTGTGCGTCTGTTGGGTGGTAACAATGATAACCATTTCCAGTTAATGCGCTTTTTCTCTTTGGTTAGATATTTATAGTTTGAGCTATGGACTATTACTAACTTTCTTTTTTCTTCGGATTGTCTTTAAAAAAAACATACCTTTAAAGCATATACCAACTAAAGAAAAAAACATGAATTCATGCTCAGTAGTTGACATAATGTTGGAGGTTGAATGAAAATATCATACCAAAGTGAAATATTGCCTTAAAGTTCTCCTGGCTAGGCTGCCAACCAGCAAGTCTTGTGTCTTCAAGAATTAATGATGATGATAAAAGTGATTTTCTGGGGACATGGGTACATTTTGTGGTTCTGAGGCAGAGCTGATCTGGAGGCAGAAATAATCTCATTGGTCTAGTTAAATCTCAAAGGGCGGAGCCAAACAACCCCAATTTTTTCTGGTTAAGTAATGTTAGACTGAAGCCCGGTGAAAAAGGTAAGGGGTAAGAGAGAAGGTAGCTAATATTATGAAGCCTAGTGCTCTCACTAACTGAAAGCAATGCAATCTACCTATAGTAAATTATTGAGGTTAGCTAGTTGGCCTAGCTGACCTTCCAGGTTCAAACTAGCCATACTAGTTTATAGCTATCTAGATAAGCTAGTTAGCTAGTCTGCTGACCTTCCAAGATCATGAATGCCATGGTCATGAATGAATGAATAAAAGAGGTTATATATATTTATATTTGTATTCATATTTTGCTCAGAGTTCGTTCTTTGTCATTCAAGTTTGCCAGTTAGCTCAAAAACTGTGGTTCTTTGGCTCTGCCCACTGAGGTCTAACTCAACCAATGAGATTATTTCTGCTTCCAGAGCAGCTCTGCCTGAGAAAACTCCGATCTGCGACTGCCAACAAGGTAGCTATCTCCTTCTTCAGCAAGAGAATGTGTTTCTGCTGTCAAACAATGTTCCTATGTTGCCAGAGAGGACTATGGATGTCCTGGTGGATCCCACACAGCCCCATGGCACTGTGCTGCAATGCAAAGCTAGCTGATGTTTCATTTTCTGGCCTGATCTGCCCACCACTCAAGGGCTGTACAAACCCCAGTGTGAGGTCTTCTCCTCCCCAAACTCCACCTCCTTGATTCCACAGTTGACCCTGTTCTGCTGCGGTAAGATTGTGGGCTGACAGAAATCTATATTGATGGATATTTACTAGCTGGAAAAACAAGCTAGCAGGCGCAGTTTGGCATGTCTAGATATCTTTTCATAATTGATTCAAAATTTCAGATGGGGACAGTAAAATATTATTGAAACATATTTCTCCTATGAACTCAGGTAGTTCAGTTCAACTCTAGAAAAAAATAAATAATCTGTGATGCTATTAAGAGATAAAACAAGCTATTCCTTTAACAATATCAGACAATGACTTTGTTTGAGCTTTTACATCTAAATTAAATTTATTTGATTGTACTGCTATTGCTAGTGAACTAGTGGTAAAATCACCCTGGGCATAGCTACAAAGTGAAGATGGGTACTCAAGGTACATGATTAAGACTCTAGACTGACTCAAGTCATTATCATAAAAATCAATCACTTTAAATTTCTTAAATATAAAGCATGTAATTGATTCTTGGATAAAACTAAATCGTTTCAAAACCTATTTGAGGTAATAGAGGCCTATAATCTCTGGCTGCAGAAGGATGAGAAGCAGTAATCTATTCTTGTGCGTCAGGTAGTTTCGTTGTCATAGCAACCGCTACCCATTTTTATCCCTCTTCTGACAGGTTGAGTAGGCGGGACTTCCGGCCGTCCAAAGATATTTTAAATGAGAAGCGTAACTCTGTATACTCACCTACGGAATCTGAGTATTAAGGCAGACTATTCAGCATTCCTTAAGACCTGTTTGTTTCACTGCTAATGTTTTGGAAGTTACTTCATTTTCAGCAATATAATGACGCCATAACACTGACCACTGAGCTGTGCATTAAATAATAACTCAGGAATAGACTACAGCCCACAAAACATGGTTTGTTCCTTTTTCTTGGCAGCTTGTGTAAACCAACTAAACGTACAGCATTAAGAAAACTGGATCAAATCTTTGATTCTCCAATTGACCCTCAGCCAAAATAGAAGCGATTTGGTCTGAAAGGAATGAAGCGAAACTTGAAGTGTAGGATTTATTTCTCGTCTCTTATCATCCTCTCTGGTTCTACAACGCAACAACATTTCCCAGAAACCTTTGCCGGTGACCTTTCACCCCAACATGGCAGCGCACAAGTAATTCATGCAGAGGGGTTATTGCTAGGGCTTTTTATTTATTTTAAAGCTTCCTGAGTTGTGTATCGTCATGACAGTAGCTTACTGCAGCTGAACACATCGCCCAGTAATGCAACAACACAGCCTACTGTTTATTAACGTCAGTTCAGGAAAACTCTACAGTTAACGTTCATTAAGCTTCACTTAGCTTGTGGATACTGTGGGATACTAGCTTAGCGAAAACATGTCATTTTCTCTTATGGAACGGTGGTGTAAAACACCCATTTTAAGACGACTTTTAGAGTTCAAAATTTACAGAAGGAGGATGCAAAATTATAAAATGACCCATACAATGTTCAGACACCCCTGGATGAAACATCTGCCCGTGTTCTCCAGTAGCTCCAAGATGATCACCACCCAAACCGACAAGGTAACTACCATTTAACTGGTTCAGTTTTCACACATGACTGTTAGACTACATGACTACTAGAAAGCGTTGTTGTCACTCCACCTCATTTATAACTCCACCACACCATTGGTCTGAGAGAGAGCTTCATTCCTCATAAGAAAGTCACACTGCTACTTTCTCTTCAGGTCAAGGCTGAAGGTGCTCCATTGGTGGTGAATGTAGGACAGACAGAACTGTCCAGTTACTCATGATTCATGATTTTATAAACCAATTAAATGAGATCAGGGAATTGACTAAATCATGTCATGTATTTGACATTACAACATTAAGATAAGATGGCTCTTTATTGTCCCCGACGGGAAAATGCCGTTATGCAGCAGGGGGTTCACAAAGTAACAAGTAATGAAGCACACAGCACTATACAATATACAAGCTTCAGAAAATCAAGAATATAAGGAATATACAGGTTATATAAAAAAAATTTAAAAAAACATACAAGTTAGTGCATTAGGACGTTAACACTGTTAGAAAGTTCTTTCGGTACACCAATTGCAGAAAGAGCCTGCACCTGATAATACTTGTGGCAGAGTACTGAAGACTGGTGCAGAGCAGCTCAGTGGAATCTTTCATTTGATGTTTATGAAACTTGAGCAACAGAAAATACCAATGCTCTGGAAACATTCCATTGTTCTTGTGCCAAATGCAAACATTTTTAATTAAATGATTTTGGGCCAGTTGGACTGACCTCTTTCATCATTAAGGCATTTGAAAGGATAATAAAACAGAAACAGCTGGTTGACAGCACAATCGATCCCTTGCAGTTTGCATACAGGGAGGGCAGAGGATCCCACCTGTTGAATTATCTATCCTCAGACGACTCATAGTAAGTCTCCTTGAGGAAGAAGAACTTGTTGACAGTGGAGTTGACACCATCACAGAGTCCCATCTCACAAGGCTAAGAGATTCAGACTTTACACTGCCTTCATCCACATGATGTGATCTCATATGGTGATTCATGCCTTATGTGTCGAACTGTGTTTTCTAACCCTGGCTGCAACCAAATCTCCCCTAGAGGACAATAAAGATTGACTTGACTTGAGGAATAATGTGACTTCTATTTTAAGGTTTTGTTATTGTAAGTAGAAAGTCAGCAGTTGTTAAGCGATTGTTATTTATCCATGGTAATTTGTAGGCTTTTTTCCTTTTTGCTTTGAAGGATGCTATCGACCTGTCCAAGTTCCCTGTGGAGAGAATCAGAAATTTTAGCATTATTGCCCATATTGACCATGGAAAAAGCACCTTGGCTGACAGGCTGTTGGAGATAACAGGTATGTTCACTCACCACTCGACATGTTCTACATGCTCTGTTTCCTTATTTTTAGTAATATTTATGTCAACAAAACAGCTTCATCATGAGGTGGTTTACAGAGTAACAAAGCACATGAATACAGATTAAAAACACATCATAAAAGATATGCATGCATTCATTAATACACAGGACAAGATGTTACTATCCCTTGTGCCATAATCCAAGGTAAACACATGTAGAAGGCCAATTCAGATAAGACGAAACACAAAACAAGCAACCACCATCAGATGCAACACCATAGCAGACATCAGGCTACACCATCATAGATCTACAGTCATTCCTCAGATGGCACCATTCGCCAGTTACTTAGCCTAGCCAACAGCGGTATGCGGCACGTCATTGGGGTTATCAAGTGGGCACCTTCTTTCACCGATGTTTCGTTAAGTTAGGCCCACGACACCTCAAGAAGGCTTAACTGTGTATTCCAGCGTCCTGGAAACACACCCCTCTACGCCACCACCTCACAACTCCCTTTAACCCTCACCATCTAATGCCTGCCATCAACCTAGCCTAGCCTTGGTTAGCCTTGACCTAGCCACACCAGACAACACAGCTAGTCAGTGTGTGTGTGTGAGTGCGAAGGATACAAACCCTGTATAGGGGAAGGGGAAGGGGGTTGGGGTGGGATAGCCCCAGTTTGGATACGGTCCCGGGTTAGGGAAAGGGAAGGTCGTCCCTGGTTCGGGTACGAGGAGTGTGTGTGTGTGTGTGTGTGTGTTTG